>JNDT01002127.1:0-167034 GCA_000697055.1 Saksenaea vasiformis B4078 | reverse complement strand
TGGCCGCTTGTAGCTACTTTGGAAAAGTCTGTCTTCGTCTTGTGCCTTCTGCACTCATTCTCGACTATCTTGTAGCCATTGCTCTGCCGTGGATCGATGCGGAAGACGGCAGTTGATGTGATACCCACAGTAGTAGGCTCATCTGTGAATTGCGCATTCTTGAAACTAGGTGCTACATCAATGACTACACTCGACTTATTATTTGTGCTTTGTTCCTTGTCTCGGTAATATAAATACCAGCTCTACTCACTTGGTTCATCACCAGTTCCCACTTTCCACTCCTCTACTACTTTCCCAAGTTGCAAATCCAACTTATATATGTAAGGGTCGTTGCGTTGTAATAACAGCATAGATGATTCTTTATCGTATAACACAGCGCGGCATGGTGTCAGCTTTACACCAGAAAGATCACATATGTTGTCGATTGACGTGGCAAACCGAAATACGTCTGTATGGTTGAATATACCTATTTTATTCCCTCGTACTGTATAGCTTCTTTTTTGCCCAATTGCTAGTATTGTGGTAGGTTCGTCATTGCCCTGGTAAAGTGCTGCTAGTTCCTTTTCACTCTCTTCACCTTGGCTTTCGGACTGAATCGACGTTGTTTCATCTGTAACAGATGCGTTCATGTGACTAAAGAAAAGTTTGGACTCGCTTACCATCCGAAAATTGCACTTCCATGCTGTTTTCAACCTGCATGTCATTTCTCCAAGCGCTTATCACGTAGTCTTGATCTCCTTTCTAGAAGGGTGCTTGTCAATTTTGCGGATAAGATGTATGAAGAAAAAACAACGTACACGGCATTTAGAAAAGGGTGTCAGAGTTAAGACCTCGTACATGCATTGACCAATCCCCGCGCATAGCTCTTCATAAAATTCGGTGCACATTATCCTTATGGCAAACGAATACATTTTGGAATCTTCGAAATAATTCCACGCAACGACCATATCCTTGTAAAAATTCATGTTAATCTCTGGCTGTACCGGCTGCACATAGGAAAGATTTCGTCCCTGGACCCATAGTTGGCCTAATATCCAATGAAGCAAAAATTATTGTTAGTTAAGTACCCGTAGTTCGCAATCACGTTTACATTCAAATGGCTGGAGCCGCACGAGATGAACCTCAACGTGGTTTTGTACATGAACATAAGAAAGATTTTCCACGTCATAGACGAATAGATCAGCAGGAATGCTGACAATGTAATCCAGTGGTTCTGCTGGAGGTCTTCCACCTTTGGGACAAATGAATTGCGACGTCGTTATGTCCACGGCATGAATACTGTGTTGAGATTTAGAGTTTACTCTTCGAAGAACATTGGACGAACGTTGTGGTATTATAGGCCTGGACAAGTACAGTCAAAAAGTCGTGGATAACAACAAGGCAAGAGAAACTCACGGCAACCTAAATAGAGCAAGGTCTTGTTCTGTAGCTGCTTTACTTGAGCGTTCGTATTTTTCCTCGTACATGCATGCGTAAGCGATCTCCATAAAACGATTCACTAAAGAAGAATAGCTGCCATCACAGACGAATTCGAACGCTTCCTGCTATCACCGTTAATTGAAAGATAAAAATCTCCGTTGTCTGACCTTGCTTTCAGTCCAAGTCAAGGAAATGGCGTTTTCTGTATCCATACGGACGAGTTTCATGTACTGATTAAGTAAAAACGCTTGGTAATTATCATCTATGAAATTGTATCGTCATTAGCAACCATGACTAAACGGTGGAATCCTTTTTACAGTTGTTTGTATTGGTCTTATCAAGGCATTCAATGACCAATTCGTATTGAAATGGAACTAGGGTTTGATTGATAGCGAGTGTGCAGGAATCAAATCTTGTTACAAAAAGAAAGTCTGTTTTCAACTCGAATATGAGAAGTGTTCTTACATCAGTTCACATACTGAACGTTGTCCCTCAGGATAATAGGCGCAGAACTTGCCAAGCGGCAATTTGATCTGACGTCCTAAATGGTCATCTATTGCGCCATGGGCAGTCATCGAGAAGAGAACGATAAAAAGGAATGTAGCAAAAACAAAAGAGACCAAAAAAAATACCACTGAGAGGAATATTCTTTATAGTTCGACAACATTGGGAATCGGCCCAAGCTTAATGTTTCGCCTACGTAGCCAGACGGTGGTATGTCGATTATGATAGTGGAAAAGTCATCGCAAGAAGGTGCATGCTATGGTGGTATTTAATAAACAAAATATAATTTTGTCCTGTTATCCTTTCCATGCAGGATCATCGTATAGCTGCTATTGAATTGCAAATATAGATGATTCTAGAAGCTTCTCATGTTTTATTCATTATTCCAAGATCTGCGCTACTGTTTTCCCCAAGTCTTGGTCGATATCTCCTAATGCATCCACATATGTATTTAAACAACTCATCGGGTCAGTGTAGTCTACAGTTTATATTAGAACAAATTTTTGTTTTCAATCTACGTTTTTTTCCTACCAAGTGTATTGGCTGGATCACAATAGCATCGACGTAGAAGGCAGTCTTGCTCTGGGCAATGCTCGTACGTGCTATGTTTATATCCGATATCATTGAAAAAGTGTACCTCATCTTTTCGAAGATACAATGCCACAAATATAGAATGGATCGGCGCATCACCCCACCTGTTGGGAGATTAGATGTGTTTCCGACAGCAAAATTTTACCTTTCGTAATAGAACCCACCCTCGCGGTCCAAGTACTCAAAGAAAGAACGGTACGCCTCGGTATGCCACAAGTCCAAACGAGCAATCTCGAAGTTGGTCCAGAAATGGCACTGATTGTATATTTTACCGTCGGACGTGACAAACCTGTACAGACTATCGGCAGCCGGGTTTGTAAAGTGCTGCTGATTTTGGCGGACAAAATCTCTGGTAGTGTTCCAAAGCGTAGGGATAGTATCCCGATTTTCGATGAATGAAATTGTAAAACCTTTTTTAAATGTTAGGTAGTAAGGATGTTGTCATCTTTACCATATTGCTTCTTGTTCTGTTTCATATAGAGAAAGGGGTCGTAATCCAGTTCGCAATAATATCGTACGTCTGGTTCGACGCGCCAGTAGTACTCCCATCCAAGCTCTAATACTAAAGGATGTCTCCAAAAGAAGCCACTAGTGGTCACCATAAAAGAGGTTAACATACGCTTTCAGTAAACATATTTGTACCTTTGGAATCGACACATATGACGATAACTCTCGCTTTCACCATAAGGTACTGCTGCCATTCTTTTTCTTGCCTCTGCTGACTTGTCTAGATCGATCCACGACGGGTATGACCACATAGACTCGTCTACCAAACCGTAATATGTCTTCCCGCTTGTGATAGCTGTAGTGTATTCTTTGAATTCTTCTGTGAAGGGTTTATCGTTCAAAAATATCCATGGATAGCCAAATTTATGATTAAAACGATCCTCTGCAAACGGATTATCAGTCAAAGTAAAAATTGATAATGCCACCTACCAATGTCACGCATGGATGACAGCATGCCGTAGAGCTCAGAATTACGTACCAAGACAATAAATCCTGCCCGAACACGCTTGGTTGTATTGGTAGGAGGAGGAAGCGTTACAACCAACTGTCTCGAATTGTCTTGCGAACCAAACGTATAAGAAGAAGGTTGGGCAGCAAACTTGGGATCATAAGCCTTTTGTAGTGGATGGATTTCATCCTTTCTCCCAGATTGCAAAATAGCTCGACGCGCAAAATAGCCTACGATGCCCAAGGCATACAAGAATATAAACAATTGGAAAATAATGCAAGCGTATCGACGATAAACCATGAAAATGTGGGAAAAGGTCGTGTAGACTCATGAACACGCAAAATAAACACGCGCGACGAGCGATATTTTATTATCAACTGTTATCCAAGCATTCTACAGAATCAATTAAACTCTCCCTAGTCCGACTACGTCAATAGTCATTTTTGTTTTTTTCTTCTTCTAACTTCTGTTCCTTCTTTAAGAATGGAAAGCTGCCCCGAACAAAGCAACTTCCTCTATTGCAGTTTGACATTACGCCGCGGGATACAGCGCCAATTAGTGCGACTTGTAATTCTACTGCTTATCATTACATTAATTCGTCTATTTGTATACAAACACGATCTGGTACTCTCATCATTTTCATCAATCGATGCGGGCGATGTGAATTTTATCGGAAGACTTTGCAGACAGCCTCAGAGTGCCACTGAAAAGTTGGACAATGTACAAGTACTTGCGGAACATCAGCAGCTTGAAAGTCATTTTGGTTCCGTCTTAGTTGACGTGTCAGTTCCGAAGAGTACGTGGGAGCATTTGCCTATTAAAGGCGCGTTTGTTATGATCCTTCGGACATCGGACATAGCAAATGCTCGAGCAGCAATGCGGAGTATTGAGGATCGTTTTAATCACAAAGCGCGGTACCCCTGGATAATCATACACTGCCAACCATTCTCACAGTCCTTCCGTAAATATGTTTCAAGAGTAACATCAGCGCCTGTCTTCATCGGAAGAGTAGATTCTGAAGCATGGACTTATCCTAGCTGGATCGACATAAATAGCGTAGAGAGGAAAGCGCTTCTGATGAGTAAAAAGGGAGTATATGGCGGTGGCAGCATTTCGTATCGACAGCAATTACGGTGAGGAAAAAAAAAAAGGAATTGGTGAAGGACGTATCCACGAATCTTCCTATAGGTATCAATCCGGCATATTTGCTCATCATCCTTTATTGCAAGATGTCAATTATGCGTGGCGTGTTGAACCTCAGTCGATTTACACGTGCGATATGTATTTTGACCCATTTATTTACATGCAACAAAATAATAAGTCGTTGGGTAAAACTGTGCAAACAAACACTATAATTATAGCCATGTATTTACCTGCTTGTAAAGGGTTTGGTCTTAGCCGACAAGAAGCACCTGAATCTATGCTAACATTCTGGGAGACAACAGAAGCATTTATGCAAGATTATCCCGAACTGATTTTGCCCCAGAATATGACAATCCTTCCTTGGATGATGGATGACAACGGCGAGTTCAATTTCTGCCAGATATGGAGCCACTTTCTGATAGTTGATTTGGCCTTTTTGCGCTCCAAAGAGTTCCTATTATACTTCAAGTATCTAGATCGAAATGGCGGGTTTTTCTACGAAAGGGTTGCAACGCTCTATGCCTACCGCGTAACCATTTTTATCGGATAGATGGGACGATTCTTCTGTGATTACTGCCGCGGCGGCTATGTTCTTAGACAGTCGTGCAATTCATTTTTTCAATGAAATTGGATATTCTCATGAGAAAATCACACGCTGTCCTCTCCATCGAGACCACTTACAGCACTGTAGCTGTGATATAGGCTTAACACATGGTAAGGGCCGCCAAAAAAAAAGCGTCCCTCATATCTTGCCGTAGATTTCAATCCAGAAAGTTGCACCATCAGTCTGTTAACATATATTGACCAACAAGTATTGGACGACATGGCGCACTTTGCACAGTCGTCCATGGCCAGCAATGAAGATTAGTAACACAAGGAGGTTACATTTAATCTAAACAATGTTATTCTTCTCAATCTCAGCTACATTCCTGCAGAATTGATGGAATGAGTCGTGGATGTACTGTTGATCAGTTGTTTTGCTTCTTGTTCCTCATTTCATTCTCTTCCGTCTTCTTTACATATTCAATAATGTTTCGACCGGCTCGACAGTGTATATCACGGTGGACGTTTCGCTTTCTTTTTCTATTCATATTAGTATGTGGCACAACTTGGGTCATGACCACACGTGGCAAAGCCGATTATTCCTTCGGATGCCGCTCATCTAATGAATGCTACCAACTTATTTTGGAGAAAGCTCGGAAAATGAAGGAAATCAACCAGCCTCAGCTTCTGGCTGTAGTAGAAGATCGAACAACCGAGCTACAGCGTTTCTCAAACAGTAGCCAGGGCAGCAGGGCAGTTGTAGCTATGCAAACCGAGGAGAATCTGGAATATTCGCGCCTTACCACCACAGCGAGCCGTGTTAAGGGCGGTTTTGTAGTGCTGGCGCGCAATAAGGAGCTCTATAGTCTACGGTCATCGATGCGATACCTGGAAGACCATTTCAACCACAAATTCAACTATCCCTGGATCTTTCTCAACGACAAACCATTTACTCAAGAATTTATTAATATGACACAACAGATGACTAAGGCAGAAACTCACTACGGTCTTGTTCCTGCAGAACACTGGGAATACCCGGAATGGATCAATCAAACGTACGCACGGGAATGCCGTGACAAAATGCAAGAAGCGGGGATTATATATGGTGGAAGTGAAAGCTACCGGCATATGTGTCGGTATCAGTCTGGTTTCTTTTACTTGCATCCTCTTTTAGATGGATTGGATTATTACTGGTAAATAAGAGGAATGCTGCCACGTTTGCTTGATTGACAGCAAATCCATGATTTAGGCGTGTGGAGCCAGGTGTAAGATTCTCATGCGATATCGAGTACGATCCATTCCGATTAATGCAGGAGCGCGACCTGAAATATGGTAATAGACACACATCCGCAAATGCTATTCCATTGAAAGTAGAAATAGGCTTTACAATTGCTCTAGAAGAGTATTATGCAACTATTCCTACCCTTTGGCAACATACATTGGACTTTATAGACAAATATCCACAGTATATCTATCCACGAAACAAACCAGATAGCCTATTTTCCACCATCTCAAATGATGATGGGGCTTCATATAACTTATGCCACTTCTGGAGTAACTTCGAGGTAATCCTGTTGCGTTACTTACCCTCAAATTTATGTGATAAGTTAGATTGCATCATTGCACTTTATGCGTTCTGTAGAATATCAAGCTTATTTTAATCATTTGGACCGCGCAGGAGGATTCTTCTACGAAAGGTACAGTAAAGGTTGCAAAAATCTGGTCAAATAATATATATTCAGATGGGGCGACGCGCCGGTGCACTCTATCGCGGTGGCTCTGATGTTGAGTCAAAAAGATGTCCACTGGTTTTATGATATCGGTTACAAGCATGATTACTTTGAACACTGCCCTACTCAGCCAGACTGGCTAGTACATGGAAAATGTTATTGTGATCCAAAAACGTCATTTGGTAGGTACCTCACTCAGTGACAAAATCTAAAGGTGGAACTAAACGATGTATCAGATCATACTTCGGGAAGTTGTATCCCTAGATTTCTGGCTGTAACAAACAGAACAATTGATAGTTACATTGTGACCCAGGCTGGTGACGACGACTGAAAACGTTTCGCCGTAATTGTATATTGTTTATTGAACAAAATTTTAGGCTAATCTATAAATTTTGCGTCCATGAGGAGCCAATTCTGCCCTAAGGAAAGGAAACGAATATGTGAGCATCAATACATAAATTGGCAACAAGTCCATACGCCACTTCCATCAACTTTGCACCTCATGGACGCGAAGGTTATACATAGTAATGTAACAATTCATTCATGGTTAATAAATGGAGTAAAATTTGGATGTCGTTTTACTTACCCTCGAAGAATAATCCTGCGCATTCGCAGCTACCACATACCCCAGGATTTCGGGGAAGATGCGGTCGATGATCTCTAAGAGAGGCCAATTTCGTTATTTAACTAGCAAGGGACTAAGCAGCAGATCAAGAAATGAATACTATGTTTGGAATAAGCGTTTGCGCCAGCTATATGTCCTTTTACGTTGTAAGTTGAATAAATTTAGCGCTGGAAAGTGATGCGTCTTTGCGGCGAGCAGGGTTTATTTTGCGTTAATCCAAGGAATAGTTGGCACCTGGATGACCCCATTTTTGCATTAAAGTTCTTCAGTGATGGGACTTTTGGCATCCTTGCGGAAAGCAGTAAAGATGTCTCAAGATAAGGAGAATGTCCCGTTGAAACAAGAAATCGTTTTTGCAGTAAAGATGTCTCATGATATAGGGACATTTTCCACCCAAAGTAAGCCGTACTTAAAAGGAATGCACGAACTTACTTTTTCTTTCTTTGGCTCTGTTCATTTTACATCCCCAGTATGTACTTTTAATGGAATACGCATCTAAGATCATTCATGTCTTGTAATGTATTTGTTTAGCCTGCATGACCTCTGTTCAGAACCGTCCTGGCTGTGGTGTAGCTCCTTGTTCACCAATAGGTAAGCAAGCATCATCGCACGTTGCCTCATCCAACTTCCACAACAGAACCTCACCAGACGTTGCATCGCTTCAAGTCCTCCGCACGGCGTAACCTCTCACCACTGGCCGTCGTTGCCAGGAAACCCCCACGCCGGTCCCACCAGTCAAGGTGCGCGCCTGGCCCAGGCCTGTAGGCCTGACTACCTTCGGGGTTAAGTAGAAGGACATCAAAGCATCTCCCATTACTAACCGTGAATAATTCTTTATGCTATTCCAATAAATTATGCGTCCATTTAGGGACCAGGTTGATGTAAGTACGGTATTATTTTGTCGCCAATTCGTGAACTAATGACCGCATATCCAATTATTTCCTTAGCGCAAACTCGGTTCTTCATGGACGCATGGCTTATTTACATGTAGTCAATTGTAGTACGTACTGAGGATGCTATATATGGAAACAGAGCCAAATAAGGAAAAAAGAATCCTATGCGTCTCCTTAAATGATCTCGTTTTGCGTGTCAAGGTTCGTGCGTTGAGAATCCTATTACCATGAACCAGCACGATACACTTTGAAGTAAAGCTACCTACTTCTCTAAGCTAGGACACTCGGCGCAACATTGATTTGTAATCAATGCAAAATGATATTGGATGACATACTGATTAAAGAAGATAAAGGGTAAGAATCTATTTTATAAGACTTGATAGGTTTCGGATCCTGAACCTCTGATACGATCTAAAACATCATCAGAAAAGGGTACGCACTGTTGATGTGATCTTTGAGCATTCTACTCCCTTGAAACCTAAAACTCGTTCCCATTGAGCGGATTTCTATCACTTGCTGACTGACCAACTACTTGTTAAGCAGTATAAATCTTTTCTTAAGAAAACCAGGAAGCTGGTAACTGTTGTAATTTCGACCAACAAATGCATGTTATCATTTTCTGTCAACGATGAATGACAGGTCCCTATCGTATAACGTTAGATTTTACAAATTGCTGGATCCAAAGAATACAACGGCCAAAGGTAATCCAGGGTTTCCTTTTTTGTTCCTGTTGCTACTGAATTAATCCCAACGATATTCTCCGCTGGTGGCTTGTTTCACTCAAATGATGCTCATTGCGGCATCGTTTGTGTGCTTTTGCCCCTTTCCACTCCGATGTCCATCGAAGTCTCCACCCAGTTTTCGTGTAAGCTTATCTGATCTAAGCAAACGTATAACTGAGCGTTATGGCGTATAGATCGCTCCCAAAAGGATTTGACCATCTGGAGCGGGTACCCAGACTATAAGCCGGTCAAGGGCTTTGAAAAGTAAGTTCCATCACATTCGTCTTGACCGTTAACCAAGTGGGATTTCCCAGGCCCGAGAAGACTGTAAGAACATTCCAGTACAGCAGATATGGCCATGTATATGCCTACGCGACCAGCGAGAGGTACGATGAAAAATTCGCCGGGACAAATCTTAACATCACGAATAGCGTGAAAGTGTTCGATGCATCTACGCTTACCCAATGGTGTGAGATCAAGAGAGCTAATATCGTTGATCTCTGGCTTTCACCTCAAGGCAGTTATGTGGCAACATGGGAGCGCCCTAGTAAGTAGTTGAAACAGAGTCTATATAAAAAAACAGGGGGACTCACTGCCGCTGTAGCAAAGTTGGAGGATGGATCGGGCAGCCGTAACCTTATGATCTGGGATGCCAAGACGGGTGAAGAAATTGCATCATTTTCGCAAAAGGCCCAGAATAACTGGTATGGTGTATAAAATCATCACGTCCAATGCTAACGCCGAATTAGGAACTTCCAATGGACAGACGACGAGAAGTATTGTGCCCGCATGGTAACGGGAGAAATTCAGTTCTGGGAGAGCAGGAATGCAGGAAAAGGTAACGGTTCAGATCCGTTGTGCGAGAATTGTATGACTGAATAAGCCAATAGCTGTATGGGCAAGACTGCAGCTTGAGGGTGTCAGTCGATTTTCCTTGAGTCCTGGAAAGGCCCCTGCTATTGCTGTGTTCATTCCTGAGAAAAAGGTGAGTAAACTAGTTGGCATCCCTTGAACCTAAAGAGTAACCGCCCGCTTAGGGTGCCCCTGCTATCGTTCGCATGTATAGCGTTCCCAACTTCAACCAAGCTCTGTCGAACAAGACTTTCTATAAGGCGGACAATGTTCAATTATATTGGAACGATTTGGGAACAAATCTGCTCGTGTTGACGCAGACTGAAGTAGATAAGACAGGCAAATCTTACTACGGAGGTACAGTATTTGACACTATTTTTCACAAACGGCGGTTCTAACGGAACTCATAGAAACAAACCTGTATTATCTTGCTGTGGCAGGAAACTTCGACTGCCGTGTGCCTCTTGGTAATAAATACAGAGTAGTAGCAGTAGTAGTAGTAAATGAACATCTGTCTAACAGCTTATCGTTTTTAGACAAGGAAGGACCGGTACACGATGTCACCTGGGGTCCCGATTCAAAGGAATTTATCGTTGTATACGGATGTAAGTCAAGACAAAGTCCAAGGCAGAGACAGATATACTAAAGTCCATGTGCGTATGCGCGTATAGCTATGCCCGCTAAAGCAACTTTATTTGACCATCGCGCAAATCCTGTACACAACTTCGGCATTAATCCACGAAACTTCGTCAGATACAATCCCCAGGGCCGCACTATCTGTATTGCAGGTTTTGGTAACTTGAATGGCACAGTTGATCTGTACGATCGAAAGACGTTGAAGAAACTCAACACATTCGTGGCGCCTAATGCTTCTCATTGCGAATGGTCGCCATGCGGTCGTTATCTCTTGACAGCCACTCTTACACCACGTCTGCGTGTCGATAATGGATTTAAGATGTGGCATCATACTGGCACTCTTATTTATGAGGAAAGTGTGGATGAACTCTTCCAGGTGAATTGGCGCCCTGAGCCTGCTTCAAAGTACCCTATGCGCGCAATTTCTCCAGCTCCAACGCCGATCAAGATTCTCAGCTCCACTAATTCCGCTGCTAAGCCGAACCCACAACCTGCTGGCGCATATAGACCCCCACATATGAGGGGAAACGCTGCTCCTACATCCCTTGCTCAGGTAGCGTGCTTATCAAATGGAAATTCGTTTGGATTGATGGTGAACTTCTATTTTTTATTTTTTTAGCGAGAGGCAGAACTCGCAAGCGGTCGTTCTACGTCAACTGCTGGTTCCCGAAGAGTCCCAGGTGCACCTGTAGGCGCTAAATTCGGTAAGATCCTGTTAATGATAGCCGCAAGTTGTTTACGTTAATTGAGTACAGTATCCAAGAACAACAAGAATGCGAAGAAAGAGCCCGGTATGCTTGATTTATTGCATGCTTAATGTTTTGCTCACTTACATCTACCCATAGCAGCTGCAAACAACAACAGCCCGGCGATAAGCAGTGAGGACAAGCAGAAGAAGATTAGAAATCTCGAGAAGAAGTTGCGACAGATCAGAGAACTCAAGGAAAAACAAGGCAAAGGCGAGAGCTTAGGTGCTGCCCAGGTAAGCGTCGTATTGGCACTGATACTGTGGATTAAAATGATGTATTATTGCAGCTCCAGAAGATCAGCACAGAGCCGAGTGTGATGAGAGAACTTGCCGCTTTGCATGGAAATTAATGGTTCAATTGAAGTGCAAATAGCTAGAAGACGATTAACGTTTGTAAAATAAAACTTCATTACATTCCATCTTGTTAGATGCAGCATTCCATGTGCCCCACGGAATCAGATGATGTTGAAACCAAAGAAATTAGTGGAATGGCTAGTCTTTATGGGACTTCCTCAAACCTGTTATTCCAAGAGAAGCTAAGAACATGTCCCTCCTGCTGTTCTTCAGTTTTCAAAGAAAAGAGGAGGTGGGCGAAATGGCACTTCACCTGATACTTTTTATGTAAAGGTGTCATATTAATTAGCGATGGGGAAAGAAACAAGGTACGGCAGAGGGTCACACAAAATGGACACTCTACAATGAATAGTCGGTAGCGATTTCCATGTCCCATCCCGCGGTACGTTGATTAATGCTCATTCTAAACTTCTTGTAAATTACATCGAGGAAATCCTTCTATGGTCATGATTGATAGCAGGAAGGCTCTTCGCTTTCAATTGCTTTACCGTCTCTGCTTCAGAAGTGTGCAAATATTTGGTCAATGGACGTTGTAACGTCGAAAACATGTAGATCTGTCTGTGGCAAACAATTCATAGCCGACAAGCCTCGATATAGTTCGCGTACTAGGAATCAGGTTTGTCACGGTTAGATTTTTAGATCATTTTCCTGTCACTTTAGACAGCCCAGTCTTTCGGAATTAGCGATCAGCAACATTTCTACAGGGCTTATGTGTAGCACAAACCTATTCTCCCATCGGCGCGAAAGGACTCCGAGCAGCACAAATGATTCCACAACCTCCGACTCACGAGAAATGCACATATAAAAAGCGCGCCAATCGAGCTGTAGTCTTACTTTTCTTCCTTCTTCCCTTTCTTTTTGGAGATAAAAACAGAATACGATGGATACCTTACAACGGCCCATTGATCGCATCCTCGAATTGTACGCAAAGTATATCGACCAAAACTCTCGCTCCCACAACAAGAACGTGGGGATTATCAGTTCGGCCATAGCAGCGGCCTTTGCTTTTTATGCTTTTCGATCATTTATCATACCGCCGCGGTCTATCCGACATTTCCCATATACTAACTATCTCGTGTTTCTTTGGTCGGCGATTCAAGGGCATGACTCAATGACACGACTGAAACGGCTATATCAACCGTTAATGATCGAAGGCGACGGATTCTATGTGGTAGGTTATTTAATTCCGCCTGACAAAAGTTAAGTATCATTTTCCGTGTTTCGTCAGTCCCCAAACCATACGGGATGGACGGTTATCGTTTCCAACCCAGAAGCAGTAAAAAAGATACTACAAAAGGCCGGTACGTCTGAAGATGTTGCATGGAGAAGGGTGTGATTATTTAGCTCTCCTTGAACAGATACCTTCCCAAAAATTAAGCATCTTTTTGGTGAAGGTGATACGCTTCTTAACCGTATCGTTCCTCATCCAAATGTTATCACCGAAGTCGGTCATGGATGGAGAAGGCATCGCACGGTAAACAAAACGAGCAGTTCGAATGCATCACCAAATCTAATGTATGTATATATAGGCTGCCAACCCCGCTTTCCAACGATCGATGCCTGTAAATTTATTTGGAAAATTAGCACGGCGGCTCTTTAACGTGATCGACAAATCTGATGGTCGGATTGAAGTTTCTGGGATGATGGCGCGCTATGCCTTTGACACTGTCACTATGGCCGGCTTTGGTAATATTGAACTCGCGCGTGTCTGTTTTAACTTTTCCTAGATCTTGATGCGGATGCTATTAGTAACACAGATAATGAATGGGTTCGCCGTTTCAACAGCGTAATGACCGGAGCTTTTCATCCATTTTTCTTTCTATATCCTATTTTCGATACAACTTTTCGCTGGATGTTTCCCAGCCGTGGTAAATTACATCAAGCAGCCGATCGAGTCTTGCAGAAAGTAGAGGGCATCATTGTTGAGAAGAGAGAAAAGTTGCGACAGGGGGTGGTTTCATCTCTAGAAAACAATGAAAAAGATCTTTGTACACTCGTGTTGGAAGCTGAAATGGACGGTTCTGAAGAAGGGTTGACTAACGATGAAATCAAGGTATGCAGCGATCTGCAACGCTATTTTTTCCGGGAATGATGACTTTAGAAAATAGAATGATCTTATGACATATATTGTTGCTGGTAAGTTTACCATATATTCTTATTGAGTCTTAGATATACGGTTTAATCGCAGGTCACGATACGACAGCGAGCGCCCTGAGTTCTGCCGTTTATTACTTGGCAGTCCATAAGGTGAATGACTGAGAAATGGCGCGCAGCTTTTTATTTACAGGATCTTATTCTCAGGATATCCAATCGAAAGCACGAGACGAAGCTATCGGTTATCTTGGAACCGAACCGGTTGACATAAACCCAACGTTGGCACAAGGCAAAGAAATGCCGTATCTAAACATGATCATTAAAGAGGTAAGGAAACAGTCCATAATGCATAGATGGATTCTTACAGAAAATCTACAGACCTTACGTCTGCTTCCTCCTCTTGTCACAACGTTCCCAAGATATGCCACTGAAGACTGTGAACTTGCAGGCCATTTCATCCCAAAAGGCACAATGTTGACGGTAGATATCGCAGGTCTCCAGCATGATGAACGGCAGTGGGCCGATCCAGAAAAATTCTGTCCTGAAAGATTTGATACCGCAAAAGGCAACTTTGTCAACTCCTACATTCCCTTTGGTAGTGGCCAAAGACAATGCATTGCTATGAATATGGCATTGGCAGAAATGCGTGTTCTACTGTCGATGATGCGTAAGTAAAGAACCAAGCTTCAAGCAGGAAACTGACACGATTATAGTTAAAAAATATGAGTGGGACCTTCCCGCTAATTCCATCCACCAAAATGGTCTCATTATGAGAGGCTCGAATATCATTGTACCTAAAGACCTTTATGTAGATTTTAAACGACGTTACTAGCTTCTAAAAAATGAAGACATATAATCTCTATTCTACAATACTTCTACACCTATCCACCTGCCTATTTGTCTGGAAATACTTTTTCTATTCCTTGATTACCTCCTTGGAACCATTAATCTTTGGTATTGGACTCTTAGCACATAGTTCTTATGAGAAGTTATGCACATTCAGTCGTGTCACGTTGACTAGATGGATCCTGTTTCTTTTTCTGACCTCATCTACGTGAGATTCACATGATGTTTCGGCATATGGTGAGATTGCTCTAAAAGCTTGCTACTGATACGAAACTGATCTTGGTACATAAATGAATTAATACGCTAGGAATCTTGTTCAATTGGAGATAGCAGGAGCAGGTAGCTTTTGGTGCTGATTCGGCGCTGCTAACTGATACGTTGTTTATTCTGCTTTACGGCTGCAAGTAGGTGGTTCAGATGAAGTGATGGCTAAAAGATTTCTGCGGATACAAAATTTACCATCATATACCTAAAATAATCTAGATAGCATTCGAGATGCTTCGTGTGTCTTGCAATCGCAGACCATAGATCAGCCCGATGTGAATAATCGAGGCGCATCTGTGATGACAACTCACTCTCCGATTGCTCTTTTGTGCAGGTCCAACCCTTCAGCTTGGATATCTAGTCTCTCCGGTAAAACCTGTGCGTACCCATTAAGTGTTCTGTTCCTTTAGCTCTCTCGTCCCCTCCGTGCCTCACGTTTCGCATAATTTCGCAGCTATCGCTTGCTACACCGTTTTGTTTCATAAGAGCCATATCATCTTTTAGGGTTCGTACATCAGAGAATAGCAGCAGCTTAGAAACAACAAGGTTAAGGTTAAGTTTGGCGGATGTGCAATAGTGTAAGTTATGATCTTCGAATACTAATCAAACTTCATGATTATGTCATTCTCGTCCCTGATTAAAAACTTAACACAAAAGCTCAAAATTTGTGGTCACTCATACCGAGCGCCTCGTATGCCTGGATGCCAGTGTTGAAATCTCTGCGAACGTCGTTCCCGCTTTCCCAGATTTAAAGTTTTGAAATTTATTTGCGCCACAAATTTAGGAGACTACGCAGTATGCGAACGAAACTTACCAAAAAAAGTTTTCCGCATGAGTTTCATAACATTAGCAACATTGAAAGCGATGTTACTTTTTGAAAATGGCACCACCTGGATCCTTTCCTGGTAAAATCCACAAATTTTATCCTTGCTGCATATAAAGCAAACGCTCTCCAAGTCAGATATTGTTACTCCTCTTTTTTCTTTCCTTCAAAAAGGAAAACGCATTATGGACGTTTTGCGAGGACCTCTTGATCAGCTTTATGAGCTGCTCGCAAAGCATATCGAACCAAAAGCCACCTATCGACATAAAAACATAGGCATCATTGGTTCAGCCATAGCAGCAACGTGCGCCTTTTATACTATTCGATCATTTATCATACCACCACGGCCTATCCGACACTTCCCCTACATTAACTACGTTGCGTTCCTTTGGGCGACCATCCGAGGATATGATCCTGTGAAACGGTTAAAATACCTAACCCAGCCGTTATTGACTCAAGGAGACGGATTCTATGTGGTAAGGAATTATATATGCTTACTTGAGGAGGCTTCAACACTTATTCGCTCTACCAGGCTCCTACTCATCTAGGATGGTGTATTTTTGTTAGCAACCCTATAGCAGTCAAAAAAATACTGTTAAAAATTGGTATATTTGAAACAAACTATTAGAATGAGGCATTGATATGTTGTTATCGAGCAGATCTTTTTCCGAAGGCTGAAAGTTGTGTTGGGACGGAGGGTACACTTACATCACGGACTTTTCGCCATCCAAACGTCATTACCGAAGTTTCCCAGGGATGGAAAAAGCATCGCGCGGTACACAAGCAGTCGTTCGATACGATGAAATCTAATTTATGTGTAGGCTGCCGCTCCTGCTTTCCAAAGGTCCATGCCCGTTAATCTGTTTGGAAACCTAGCTCGGCACTTGTTTGAAGAAATCGATAAGTCAGATGGTCATATTGATGTTTTTGATACGATGGCACGTTACTCCTTTGATGCAATCACTGCATCTGGTTTTGGTAAGGTGGAAAAATACATGCAGCGTTGCTTATCTTGAGACTTCCCTAGGATTCAATGCAGATGCGATTGGGAATCCAGATAACGAATGGGTTCGTCTATTTACTGACGCAATGGCAGGTGCCTTTGATCCGTTTTTCTTTCTATTTCCCATATTCGATACGACCTTTCTTTGGGCTTTTCCAAACCGAGTTAAGTTACATCGAGGAATTGAGCAGGCTTTGAAATCACTAGAGGATATCATCGTTGACAAGAAAGAGAAGTTACAGCAAAGAGTAGTTTCATCTCTGGAGAACAATGAAAAAGATCTATGTACTCTAGTCTTAGAAGCCGAAATGGATGGATCTGGAGGGGGATTAACCAACAAAGAAATCAAGGTACACATAGCACACGTGTTAGAATCTTTGGTAACCAGGTATTGAAAGTGTAGAACGACCTCATGGCATACATCATGGCAGGTAGGTTGCAATTATCATAATCCACTTCATCTAAATACTTTGATTGTAGGTCATGATAGTACAGCAAGCGCCCTGAGTTCCGTCGTTTATTATTTGGCAGTACATAAAGTAAACTTTTGGGAAGTTGGCAATCACTTTTTTACTCGTATCATCATTCCACGTTCAGGATGTGCAACAAAAAGCGCGAGAAGAAGCAATTAGTTATCTCGGGACGGAGCCCACTGATGTCAATCCAACGTTGGCGCAAGCCAAGGAAATGCCTTACCTGAACATGGTCATCAGCGAGGTGGGATGACTACTTGGAAAGGTCTACGTAAAGATTTGCTGATAATCATATGCAGACTTTACGTCTAAACCAACCTCTGGTTTCATCTTTCCCACGATATGCTACCGAAGACTGTGAGCTTGCAGGCCATTTCATTCCAAAAGGCACGAAATTACTAGTCGATATTGCAGGAATGCATCGTGATGGTCAGCGATGGAACAATCCCGACGAATTCTACCCTGAAAGATTTAACACCAGCAAAGCAAGCTTTGTTAATTCCTACCTCCCTTTTGGGGGCGGGCAAAGGCAATGCATAGCTATGAATATGGCATTGGCAGAAATGCGTGTTCTGTTGTCAATGATGCGTAAGTGAAAACAGGCAAAGTCTCCAACAAGCAAACTGATGTGGCTACAGTTAAAAAGTATGAATGGGATCTCCCCGCTGATTCCACCCATCGCGACGGCATCATAATGAGAGGCTCGATCGTTATTGCTCCCAAGGAACTTTATGTGACTATAAAACAACGCTACTAGCCTATAGTTTTATCGTTTATTTGAACGCTATTCTAAGCAAGTTTTGCTAAGGGGAGATTGAATATAAGGTCATTACATCAGCTTGGTTCCCGAATGAACGCCAAGTCTATTTGAGCGGCATAACAACTTATGGTTCGTGAATGGACTACGTCAAGGCGTAGTGTAAATGAACCCAAAAAATAACCCGTAATTACTGGACGCCTTCGTGTAAACCTGGATAAAAGTTGGCGTAGACAGATCGAATGGACTATATCTTCTGCTTTCTCACAGTGCGTGTATAGGTTTTGAGATCGTGTCTTAATATCTATAGACAAAATTACTTGAAGTTTTAATGAGATACGACCACTACAAGAAGTGAATAGTTTATACGGGCAATTTCCCGCGTGGATTTAGGAAAAGCAAAGTAACTAGCGTTGCCAAGGCACCCTACGGACCGCGAAGATTTCACGGGCATCAAATTAATCATTGGAATCCACGTTTGACTATAATCCATACCTGGGCACCTATACGGGCGTGTAGGACCAGCCCATTTTTCTTATGGGCTTACTTGCGGTTCAACGGTGTGGCCTGCTCTGCGTGCTTGAAGTTTGCAGTTAGATTGCGCAGGTTATCCGATATATAGAGTATAAAAAGAGTAAGAAAGCAAATCGAAAAGGGCGTTGCAAAAAGAACATACCAAAGGAGAAAAAGTGTATTAAGAGACGGTGCCGGTATCATTTTATACGCAGAGGTAGGAAGATGACTATTGCAGTTGCTCAAACTTGACGTAGCTAATAAACTGATTGGCAGACAACACTACTTTTGCAAGGATGATGTTGCGTTTCATGGAAATTTAACAATAACGTTTATGCAAAGGGTGTACAGTAACCTCAACCACTTCTACGACACAATAGTGGTCGCACGCGTTGTATATGGATTCAGTGAGATACAGCGACAAGGTTTATAATCACCGCAGGCAACAACAATTTCCTGATGCATGAATTACCTGTACCCGATCATGGATACACATGAAAAATGGAACCAACGCGCTCGTAGTTCTATCTCCAATTGCGTGCCTTCTGGAAATAATATGATGCCTATTGAGGCCCGCTGGAAAGTACTAAAGCGAGGTTTCTTATATTGGATTAATCGTGCAAGTTTGGATTTCCTGGTATACGCGAGGTCGAATAAATATTTTACTGCCGTGAAATTTTCCTGGTCCGTATGAAAGCGGCGTAGGCAGGTTGATTCATGTGGACACTAAAGAAACATGGCCGATGCATGATATTCGCTCAGTTAAGTGATAACGCCCATTGATAGTATTGAAATGTACATGGTTTTGGCTAGAAAGCCGAGAGGGGCAGGAGGTATCGTGTAAGGATCGAGTAGTACTTTAATATCCATTTCCTACAACCGCTTGTATTGCTTCTGCGTTCTCCTATTCGCTGATTCTCGATGATTGCTGTACAGACCTATGAGCACAGAGCAAGGAATGGAACCTCGAAGATATAGGCAAAACCACAATTTGCAAATGGTAATTGTTTCAGTTATCCCACCATGTCTGCTGGATAGAAGGGATCCGCATTGTAAGCGAAGTACGACGATCGGTGGACCCTTTTTTAGCAACCAATTTGAAGACCCCGATCTAAAGGCTGCGTAACAACCTATCAACTCTACAGCGCTTATATTTATCCTATGCAGCAGTAACCGGTAGAATTTTAATTGAGTTACTTTGTCCTACCTTGTTTGGTTACATACTTATATAACAACGTTAAAAAGATGTCCGTCAATAACAAGGAGAAGTGCTACACGGTAGGCAGAGTGCCTTGTATTTTTGAGTGACATTAAAGCAGGGCTGGCGAATCCGGAGTTACAAAAGTGTTTCTATTGCATGTGCTTCCCTACGTCGACCGGAAAAAGAGGATGGTCGTATTTGACTGCAGCAGATGGACAATGTCGCACGAAACTGAAAGCAGATCGGGAATGTTACATCCGCTGCTGCCCTTCTACTGTCGGTTACGGGCCCTAGCTTAGGAAAGTTTTTTGCAACTATTTAGTTTCTCCATGTACAACATGGAATGTTGGAACATAGATGCTTATAAAACCGAGTCATCAAATTGTGCTTCTCTTTCTATTCATTCAAACAACAGGGCGCCATGGAGATCTTGCAGCATTCCGCCAGTCAGATCCTCGAATTATATACAAAGCACATTGGGCAGAATCCTGCTTTGAGGAGCAAGAACGCAGGCATTATCAGCTGTGCCGTGGCAGCTACTTTGGCTTTCTTTGCTACTCGATCATTTTTCTTGCCGCCTCGTTCTATTCGGCATATCCCAAGGGTTAACTATTTCGTATTCCTATGGGCAGCGATATCGGGACTTGACCCACTGAACCGATGGAAAGCTCTATATCGACCGCTAATAAAGCAGGGCAATGGATTATACGCGGTGTGTTATTGCTAGATTTGAGTGCTGGGACCCAATTTAATCGTTTGTCATCGTTTTCTAGTCTCCAACTCATCTGGGATGGTGTGTCTTCGTTGCCAATCCAGAAGTTGCCAAAACAGTCCTGTTAAGATCTGGTACGTTTGGAAAGCATGGAGTCGGAAGTATATACTTATATGTGCCGAGAAGAAACCTTCCAAAAAGTCCAAGATGGCTTCGGTAAACCAGGCATGCTTATTGAAAAGATCATCCGCCATCCAAACATCGCAACTGAGGTTGATCACGAGTGGAAGAGACATCGTATGGTTAGTTAAAATAATCGTTCGATAGCGGCACTAAGCATCGGTCGTGTTATAGGCTGCAGCTCCTGCTTTCCAGCGATCCATGCCTGTGAACGTGTTTGGAACTTTGGCACGACGATTGTTCGAAGTGATTGATGAATCCGATGGTAAAATTGAGGTTCGAAGTGCTATGGCACGCTTTGCCTTTGATGCGATTACTATGGCTGGCTTTGGTAAAGAAGGAAGTTGCCCTTTTCGATTGTAGCTCACAGGTGCTCAGATTTTAGGGCGGATGCTATCGGCAACCAAAAAGTCGAATGGGTTCAACTCCTTACTAATGTAACCGCTATTGCTTTCAAACCATTCTTCTTGCTGCTTCCCATCTTCGATACAAAGCTTGTTTGGCTGTTCCCCAGTCGTGTCAAGGAGCACAAAGCAGTTGGTCACTTTTTGACGAAAATGGAAAGCATCATTGCTGAAAAGAGAGAAAAGGTGCGCCAGGGAGTAAGCTTAACTCTGGAAACCCATGAAAAAGATCTGTGTACCCTGTTATTGGAAGCTGAATTGGAAAATGAGGGAGAAGGTCTTACCGACCGAGAAATCGAGGTACTCATACATCATGTCCCGCAATTAGTGGTAACAAAGATTTTAAAAAAAATATAGAATGACCTGATGGCATATCTCATGGCTGGTACGTTACAGATATCCTTATTTGCACCGACACAAACTCACTTTAAATCACAGGTCATGAGACAACAGCAAGTACCATGAGTTCTGTGATTTGTCTTTTGGCGTTGCATCAGGTACACTGGTAGCAAATTGTGAACATCCGCAGATGGGTATAATTTTGTTGTAGGATGTCCAAAAGAAAGCCCGGGAAGAGGCACTCGAGTACCTTGGAAACACACCAATTGACATCAATCCAACTGTGGAACAGACTAAAGAAATGCCTTATCTAACTCTGATTATCAAAGAGGCGAGTTTGTGCCGCAAAATGTTTTCTTGTATCGCTCACAGAGTCAATATAGGCTTTGCGTCTATACCCCCCTGTCTCCGCAGCGATTCCACGACGCGCTTCAGAAGACTGCGAACTTGGAGGCTATTTCATTCCAAAAGGCACGATGTTGACTATAGATATCGCGGGACTTCAACGTGATGACCAGAAATGGGAAGCCCCGGAGGAATTCCGCCCTGAACGATTCCTGAGCAGCAAAGCAAGCTCGAGCTCTTCCTACATACCCTTTGGCAATGGCAAGAGACAGTGTATCGGTATGAATATGGCTCATGTAGAGCTCCGAGTTCTGCTGACCATGTTGCGTAAGTAAACGATGACAAGGCTGGCCACAGGGAATTAATTTGCTTCTAGTTAAACGGTACGAATGGGATCTTGCCCCTAAGTCTGTTCATCGCAACGGTACCTCCATTAGAGGCATGTACCTCATTGGACCTAGAGATCTTGATGTTATCTTTAAACGACGTTACTAGACCGTTAAAAAATATCATAAAGTTTATAATATACATTACTAACATCTTTTGTAATAATCGATTCTAATGGGTCAACTTGATCATTTTGTTCTGGGCACAGGCACCGTTGGTACTGCGTGCACTAAATAGCGACTAACATTTCTACCGTATATGCTAATTTGTCGTAAGTTACATTATGTGGCACCTTTCAGAATGTTAGACTTATGGAATTGAGAAGTTTCGATCAGACATAGTAATAGCTCTTCCGAGTTACACCACGTTAAAATTAGGATAGGCAGTTGATTCGGCGCCAAATTTAAGGCAATTTATTTGTTGCACTGGAGTTTCTCGTATCTTTTTGACATTTTGTCTGTAGAACGGTCTATTTGTGCTGCCAAGTGACCGTTTGACGTATTTAACGAGAGTGGATCTGCGCGGAGTCAAATTGGGTTCTTTCTCGGCGCAAAATTTATTAGAGTAGCATAAAGCATAGATCGAAACTTTTATAACTTTTTATAGTGACTGTGAGCACGTCGCTAATTAAGACATGTCCGCTCTAGTTCGGTCTGGAAGGGGAGAAAAACAGCATAGATAATACTTCAATAAATAACAGAAGTAGTGCCAGCGCTATTACTTATTTGCTTCACTGTCTTGCTTCTCCTATCGCGTCATCGTTTTTTGCTAAATCTCTATATCAAAAGCTCAGTAGTTTGCAATTTTGATCAACATCTTAATAAAAATAACTTGTCATGAATGTTATAAGCTCATTTATTAGATACCTTGCACCTCTTTGCCATGTTTATTCAACTGTTTTAATGAGGGCATACCAAATAAAAATGTACTAATCGTCCATTTGAGAGTGGTAAGAGGACGATACCATCCTCGACGAAGACATGTGAGGTAGGCGATCGCAGTTTCAACTACATGAATAGTAACACCAGTGTGGAAGATTTTACGAGCCAAGTCAACCCCAACCATGTTCCTGTACTGGATTAAGCCTTGTGGGATGTGTTGGGAGGGAACATATGCGATTGCGGCAGTGATACCAAATACGATACCTACAACGGCTTGCCACCTTTTTTCGGGAGCGTAAAACAGGTCGAGAGGAACTGGGGGTTCCGAGGGGGTGTACACAGAGGTGGTCTGTGCATAAAGTGCTTTCGCAATAGCCGCCATTGGAGGAGGACCGCTAAGTGAACTTGGCTGTTTTAAGAAATAAAATCTTAGCATGAAATCGAATCACTTAAATGGAATTTTACCAGTCCAAGCGCAGACTCGGCTTCCTTCGCCATATCCTCGAGGACTGGCCTGATTTCTTCACGCTTAGTTAATGGCGTCTTGAATGATATGACCGCCTCGTCCTCTGTCCCGTCTGGTAATGTATAAGCAACAGTAAACCCGGTCGCATTAAGGCTCTTGAACGTGGCGGATGTGGCATTGTCCTTGTTTGCGAAGTAACGGACGTAGGCAAGATTAGTGGCTAACGACATGACATGTTAGCGCGTAGACATTCCAGCCAAAGTTACCTGCATGCGCGCTCATGTACGCTGAGATGGGCGCACTATGGGGAGCAATAGGATCGCTAGGACTCATTGATAATAGAAAGTAAGGTGAAAAAGAAAAGGATAAAAGTGCAGGGACGTCGGCTATTTTAAAGCCGAGCTTCTTTTTTTCATTTTCATTTTCTTTGTATGCAGCTATAGCTGTTGTTTATTCTTACCCTTTCTGGTTACTGCATCAGAGGCACTTTATCACAGCTCAGTGAAAAGTTTGTTTGTGAATGGTGTATCCATTCTGCATTGTATCATCGCTATGCGTTTCCTGTCATGTTGTCACCCATGGCAGTTACCGGGTTTGGCAATCGTCGGGATTTTTGCTGAATCAAGTCACCAGCGTCTGCCTTTCCTTCCGTTTCCCCTTGGCTTGAACAGATGGTGCTGACTTTGCATTTCGAGACCTCCTTCTGGTCTCAAAGGTCTCAGACATCAATACCTGATTTCCAAACTGGTCTCCAAATCCTGCATCAGAAGCTTAGTCAAAGCAAGATAGAGAACGAGGAGGTGATCAGCTTTTTCAAAGATCGGATTGCGATTGAGGAAACGTATGCAAACAAACTGAGTGAGCAAGCCAGGGTGGCTCCAAAGGCATCTGGATTTGGGCGCGATGAGGGTGCTGGTCTGAAGATATGCTATGACAATCTTAAGACGGCCAGTGCCAAGTTTGGTGCTCAGCATAGGCAGGCTGCCATCGCTATGTCTGACTCTGTTCTCAAACCGTTACAACAACTCCACGACAATTACAAGCGTAACATAACTACCAGCAAGCAAGCTATTGACACTACTTTAAAACAATTTGACGTCCTTGTCAAAGAAGCGGAACGTGCACGTGTCACGTACCACCGCCGCTGTCGCGAAGCTGATGCCGCTGAAGAGCAGGCATTAAAATTATCTGAAGAACAGCAGTTACCACAGGAGGCTGAACAGTCCAATTCACAGACTGTTACTGAAGGGGTGCAACAGGATGAGGCTGGACTTCGGCTAGGCAATCAATCGCTTTCACAGAGTGAGCTGGACGCACTTGTGCGCAGAATGAGAGATGAAATTCCAGTGAAAGACCATCGTGTTCCCATTCTGGGTCGTTATCAGAATACCTCTACTGGCGAAGATATTGCAGCATGGTTACAGCAAAATCTGCCGCAGTGTAAGGATTCACCAGCGATGGCTGATATGGTGGGACAGCAGCTGATCCAGCCTTATGGTGTACTTCGCTTAATTGGTCAGCGGGGAAATAAGTTCGTAGCCTCAGGAGTGTCGATATATCAATGGAAAATCAATAGTCCGGATGATGAAATGATTAGTGCTACAGGCTCCAATGCAACTGCTTTGGGGGGACTTTTTGAAAAGATAGCCATCACTACGGCAACTGGCGAGAAAGTTGCGGGAGATGAGCCACACAAAAAAGCAAGAAGAGATGCAGAACGAGCTGATGAAGCTTATCGGACAGCAGTGAAGCGTTTGGATCAGATGCGTACAGTGGTAGAAGAAGCGTTGGTAATGTCTGTGGATCTGCGCAGAACGATCGTATTTATTTCTGATATTCATCTATTCGACAGTTTTCCCATTTTGCTGAGATGGAACAACTAGAACTTCAGCGACTATCTGCTCTAAAGCAAGGTAAAACAAAGAAAAGGAAGAAAGTTAGTCATATCAGCTTTCTTTTTTTCTGATGTGTCCAACAGCATTCGCATCTTTTTCGTCATGCTTGTCCGCGACTCTCCCCAGCGATAAGGTCATCGTGGATCAGATATTCGTGCATCAGGAATCATTGAAGCCAGAGCAAGATATTCAGTACATTGTCCAGCAGTACTGTGTTGCTGGGTTTGCACCCAAAGCAATCTTGTACGAAAATTATTATCATGGAACTGCACATGGTATGAAGAACTATGTTAAAGTGACGACACTAAACAGCCAACAGACCAGACATTTGGCGTGCCGCTGGAAGAGATAGGCAAACATACTGAAGACAAGATTCCCATGTTCGTGTCTACCGCCCTGAAAGCTATTGAAAGTGGTAATAAAGAGAAAGCTAATGAGAGGGATAAAACTAAAGCAGCAGTTTCTTTGTAGGTCAGCAGACTTTAGATAAAGGTGGTAAGAATAGCATGTGCGTAGCCATCATTTGGATCTCACGCTTCGTCATGCGCAGAGAAGCGTAGGCTGTGGTCAACGCGTCTTCCCTTGGGGCGCATTCATGCAATACGACAGGATGTGAATGTCCCAAGTAGCCGTATCACGGAGGATATGTTAAAGCAGTATGAGCCGGGCCTGCTTGTAGCTACGTTACGTTTATATCTTCTTGAATTACCCGAGTCTATTATGACAGACGAATTCTATGATGCTGCACAGGCGCTGTATAGCAACAGTAATGCGTGGATGCTTTTATAAGAAGATAGCTCATTTTATCCGTAGAGGACCAGGATGAAAGCTTACGGATTCTACCACTGAGCAACCTAATCGCGACATTACCAGGTGCACACTTCGCAACACTACATGCTCTTCTTCGCCATATTCATAGGCAAGTCTGAGTAATTGACGATCAAATTCTCACGTAGATAGAATAGATATGTACAAAGTTTTATTGATGACCAGGATGTATTGACGGACGAGGAGATCTACGCTATCAGCCAGTCCTTGGGGCCAGCTATTCTCCGGCCCCGCATAGAAACGTTAACAACTCTGACAAGCAAAGTACCTGCGCGTTTGGCACAGGACCTCATCGCACATTTTACGGATGTATTTTCAGAATCGACATTCCAATCTCACGCCGAAAGCGAGAAACGTCGTCAGGCCCGACCATTAATTGCAAACAAAGCAGACTATCCTTCGGCAGCAGGAAACACATCGCCAACAAAAAAGCGCGGCTTTATGTCACTTGTTCGCCCCAGTGTAGAAGAGACCACCAAATGGGGAGTCAATTCAATGATGGGTGTATTTCAACGTACTACTAGCAATTCCCAGCCCTCGGATACACGTACGTTCACAGCTGCCACTTCTATGCATTTTGGTGGATCTGCTATTACTCACGGATCACCACCATCTTCACCTAAATCCAATCCTGTCGATGTCCCATCCACACCTGAAGCTGAGGTGATGTTTGACGTAACAGAACATATCAAACCGAAATCGAACGACGATGATACAAATGCGAAAGATGTAGATGAATCGGAGGATACCCACCAGGAAAAGCTCGATCCTTTCTTCGACGATGACTAAAAAGAATAAAACAAGAAAAGAAACCAAAATAATGTCTGCCATCTTTAATAGCGTTTTTTATTGACTCAGGCATGTCACAGAAGCAGGTTTTAGATCTCCTGAACGCTGAGAGCTATAGACAAGACGTTAAGCAATGCTTATGTTAATCGGTTAAGGCTTACCTGGGGGGAGCGACTGTCTAAGCTTCTTGGCCTTCTGCTTGTCATTGACAACGAGGGTGTACAAGTAACGGGAGCATCTGACCTTGAACTTGTACTTGTCACCGTTCTTCTTGACACGAGCGGCTAGAATGAAAGAAGATAGGCAATGAGTACCACGCGATAGGATGGTTGCATGCAACTCACACTTGGCGTCCTTTCTGCGGGTGATCTCGAGGAAATTCTTAATGTCCAAAACCTGCTTAGGCTATAACGAAAAATTCACGTTAGCCACCTGTCTTCATCCATCCATCTGCTCAATGATCTGTCATCCTATCAGTCGTCCTTACCATGATAGTCCCTTGAGTTCTTCGATAGGGTGGAGGGGGTTGAAGCAGTTGTCAAGTGCAACAGTTTTATCAAAGCCCGGAAAGGCACGTCATGGTGCGGGCCGGGGCATGTGTGGCGGAGAAAATCGTCAGCGGAGTGATGTGTGATACACTTATTAGGAACTGTTGTGTAGCATTGAGTTGTTTAGACACAACAGAAGGTAAAACGCTTGGCCCTTCACTCGCATCTGGCTGCACATCCCGGCAGTGTATCTTGGCTCCAGGTATCTGCGAAGTTACAGGATTTATATGTTCCTTCGATGTTTCTTCTGTTACGTATCCTTTTTCAGTCTGTCCTGTACGCAAGGTCATCTGTTGCTGACATATTCATTGCTATATATCGTCTTGCAGCGGATTCTATTATTATATGCCTGTTCACAATTTCTTCTATGGTATACCTTACAGTTTCTGCTTGGAATCGAATTTTTTTTAGTTTACGATATGATCCGCAAATTAATTGCTGGTTCTCCTTCAACACATCGTTTCGCTACAAGAGCTATTGGTTCATATCATCTTCTCATGAAATCTCTTGCCACAGTCGGACAGTGAGACGAAAAGAAAAATCAATAAAAACAATACGGAGTCTGCCCCAGCCGCGTGCGGCTGCAACGGAACGAGCGAAGCGAAGTGGAGAAGGGCTAGTCTAACATACTGTTTATTGAATGGATTTTTACGCTACTCTATGTAAATTTTGTATCCATCAGGAGCCCGTTTTGCGCTAAGGAAGGGATGAAATATGCGGTTATCAGTATATAAATTAGCGATAAAATAATACTCTACTTACATCAAACTTGGTCCCCAGATGGACGCAAAATTTATTTGAGCAGCATAAAAATTCATTCACGGTTAGTAAATGGAAGATATTTGACGTCTTTTTCACTCACCTCCGAAGGGTATTGCAGCTCATGCTGGGGGCCGGCGCCGCACGTTGGACCGGTGGGCCCAGTGGAGATTGCAAATGGCCATACAGCCGGGTTTTGATAGCACTACAGAGGACTTGGGCGATGCAGCATCTGGCGAAAACTTGAAGGATGTAAGAATGAGCGATAGCTGTGCATGCAAATGGATATCATTTCATTTACCGAATGTGACAAGAGGGACCTCACTCAGCCAAGGTGGTTCGAGCAGAGGTCTTGTAGGCTAAAATATGAATATGGAGAATGAATGATCCGGTATATGTTTTGAAGAACTGACATCCTTACCGGGATGTTTTTGGAAAGGACAGAGCCAAAAAAAAAAAAAGGAAATTCATGCGTCTCTTTAAATACGATCATGTTAGGTGGAACCTGTCGTTTTCGTGAGACGTTTTTACTGCTTCCGATGGGATCCTGGGAATCCATCACTGAAATACTCACAATGCAAGACTCCGGTTATCCAGGCGCGAACTATTCCTTGGGTTAACGCAAAATAAACCACTTCTCACCGCACAAGACGTAACACCTTCCGGCGCAAACTTTATTCGACTTGAACTTACATAGCATTTATTTGATGTAAATGCTCAGTCAAAAGCCAGTATTTTTGGATCAGCATGGTAGAAATACGATAGATAAAGGCTCAACATTGGATTAACGCAAAACGAAGCAAATACATGACTTTAATTTCGTGCAAGATAGTGTGGACGAGAATCGATATCGCAACCTGATTGGATGTACTCCACGAGTACTTGTCGAAGATTTATCCCGGCATTGATATCCCGGTTCCAGAACTAATTTCCCGTGAGTATACTCGTATTGCCTCGAATTAAGGCTTACTAAAGGCCTTTCTGTGTCGTTCGCGCATTCCTGACACAACCGTATAGGATATACGACATTTCGGTCGTCGTTGGCGGCTACATTAACTCTAACATTAAATGGATGATCTTTTTTTTTATAGAACCCACGTAGATCGCGCTGCGGAGGACATTGGCTGCTCTTTTGTATAATATTTCCATTGTCATCAAGGCAGTAGCGGTACTTGCGCTTGTCGTTGCGGAGTCGCAACACTTTGTTCCTGTCGATAATGAATTAGCTGTTATTCTGTTTATGATTATAACAGCCTACTTGTGGTTGCACCTTTGTGCAGGCTGCCGGAAATCAACAGGTCTCAGGTGACACCGGCTACATGTCTTGCTAGTAAGATACTCATCGACGCAGACGACTAGTGATTTTTGTGCGACGAACTTTCGGAAGCTCTAACATGTTTGCATGTCAACAGATATTTACATTCATCTATATGGAGATTACTTTCGTTGGCAAAGGCGCGTGTCCTTTATACGCGGAACTCAGGTCCGCGTCGCCGTACGCAATAACTGTCCTTCTGTGGTCTGTTGGCATCACCGAGTGTCTCCACACGTTATGCCTAATACGGCGTCTTTGAGCGGACGTAGATTTGTGTACCCATGTTTGGGGCTACAGTAGCAATAGTAAGTACTATGCATTCATTAAAGTCTATTGAAGAATACCAGTGGCACCGACGGATAGGCTCCCGATAGCCGATTGGCTATGGTGCTCATTGCCGACTGGCGTGCAGAGGAAAGTATGCCTCTCGTCTCTCTGTGCCTGTATCGCCTGCTGAAGTTAAAGAGTCTGTAGGACCGGTTAACAGTAGCAAAGCTATATAAGCCCCTTACTCTGAGTGGTTTCTGTGCAATGCCAGCAGATGATCTTTGAATGCTTGAGCGGTCAGGACTCTTCCTGGATACGCGGTTAAATTATCGTATACGGATTGAATGCCACTACGTTCCCTATGCTTCTTCTCTAGCTGTTGTGCCCATCGAAACATTGAACGAATTCTATCCCGGTGCTAGTTAATATCCATGAGAGATGCAACCGCAGCATTACTGGTAATCAGCGTTTGTTTGGGAGAAGGTATGCGCTTCTCGGTGAATTCGGTTTTGAAGACCCTCTGATGTATCAACCGTCGTCACTAAGGATCGGATCCCTGGTGCAAATCGTCAAATGACAGTGGTCGGGTCTTAAGAACGTACCGGGATCGATTCCCACAATCCTACACTCTTGCAGGTCATCCGGGGCGAATCCTACTGGTTCCTTTTTCAGATCGGTTATCCCTCTCTCTCTGTTAGAAAGATCTTCATTTCTTTTAAGGAGGCGGAATTCTCTTTGAGATGATGGATATTGTTCTGTAACGCCAAATATTGCGTTATAGTTATAAGATCTGTAGACAGACCAACATACCTGGCCTTCTTGTGTAGAAGCGGACGCTCACCATTGCGCCATCCGTCTGAATCGTGTTCGCAAATTCCAGTGGGCGTCTCTGTTGATTTATAGCATGGAGATCTACATCAGAAATTCAATTTTTATACATCAAACAGGGAAACTGGAACAGCTTAATTGAGTCTTGTCGTATTTACCGACCAGGTGTATTGTAACACCATCAATGAGTTAAGAGCAGTGTAACAGACAAACTGTGCTTTCTGCCTCCCCGATAAAAACCACACCAAATACATCAAGTCTTACGTACAATTTAGATTACACAAAAGATCTGGGGCGATTGATGGGGCCAATTTTCTATGATTTGTGTTTTATAAGAGCAACCGCTGGGTATCGATCTTGTAAGGCAAGGTGCTTAGCAAGGAAATGCTTATTGAGGATGCTCTAAGGAACGTTGGCAAGTAATAATCCCCGTGATTCTGGATCTGTCTCTGCACGTGAACATCTTTGAGAGGAAGAGAAATTATACAATTTGTGTCGTTATCTTAATCATTGTTAAAGAGCGAGCCAATACATACACAAAGTCGTGAAGGTTCTTGTGTGTGCTTGTCGTTTACAGCAGAAGTTATATGAGCATGGCGGTCGGGTTCAGAGTAGTACCAAGACTTTTCTGTATGAAACCGATCTGCTTGGAACCTTGGTACTTCAGAATGTCTTTATGTGACCGCTGGATCTGAAAATGGATGCTTTCGAGGACAAGAGTTCCGAATATACCAACACCATCATTTTTCGGAGGAGGGGTTGGTTACACAGGGTGCGCTGGAGCATCCCAAACGCGTAAGTTTACGACTTTAGTCAGGTAATTGATTTGACAGGGGATATAGATTTGCGGTTTGAATACGTCCCGTGTGAACAGATCAGGAAGGTGACGCGTTAAAAGATTTTCTTTATCTTCCATTCGATTTGTCATCGCTTCTCTGTTTCTTTCTGTCGTTCCATATCTTATTTTATTTTATGCTTTATCGGTAAGTGTGCAGCAACTTTCGGCATCGTTTTCTGATGCAGAATATACAAAGGTATAATAAAAAGCACATCTTCTGGTGGCGATGTTTCCGCAAAAAAGGCGATTTACGGATGGCGTCAAGCTTGGTAAGCTGTTTATGTTTGTAATCAACTCCTGCCAACTTCAAAAAGTAGAGTGCTTTACTCACTTCCACGTGGCACAAGATCACGTACTTCTTCCTTTCAAGTGACCTTGAGTTGTTTATTCATGCGTCCAACGACAACTTGACAGGAATGTAACAATTCTTTTTTTTTTTTATTTCACCAAGAAACAATTTACTACAGCTATATTTTTAGGCTTCTTTTACACCGCTTACAGAGGCTTACAATAAAGTTGGTACCCCAGGTTTGTTGGGTCTCTGCAAGTGGTCAGTCTCAGCCGGGCACCTTTTTCGTAAGTATTGATTCACGTGTAAAAGAGAAAATACTAAATTTTTCTTGTAGATCTATTGAGCAGAGCAGGAGTTTCTTGGAGTTTTCAGCAATGTCTATTCGACAGAGTAGGGACTTCCTGGAACTTGCAGCGATGATCAGACTATGGATGAAAAGCTACAGGTTCCGGCTATGACTCAGTTCTCCCATATCCATTACGAGTGGTAAGGCGGTGGGGACCCGCTATCCAGCCCATCCTTCGGGCCCGGGTGCATTGATTCCTCTGTTGATTATCCGGAGGGCCGCGCTGATACTCTCTGCGAAATTCCCGGAGAGTGGTGCTGTCAGGTAAGAAATCCAATTTGTCGGAATTTTTATTGATGCCATTCGCGCCTTATTTGGTGGTGATTTTAGTGCATCCGAAAATGGGCCGTCTTACGCAACCGCTGACTGGAACAGACGATCTGTCCCTGGGTCATTTTGTCGAATGATCCCATTCCGCAACGGTGACCCTACCTAAGGATTCTTTTCGTTATCAAATCTTATTCAAACTCTGTATGAATTTGCATTGATCACATGGTCAATAGAGGAAGCATTACTCTGCTGAAATGCGTCATCGATGAGGACCAGTGTTTTAAGCACGTTAGTCCACCTAGTCAGTACCTGAAAAGAAAAAAAGACGAAAACAAATTCTATTTCGCAGGAAAAAATCCATAGACAGCTAAAGTCTGATAGAAACCCAGAAAAGATGCCAGAAATCGGTTTCTTTCCAGTGCATTAATAAGGCACATATGTATAATTGGAAGCGCTTAGTATCGCAGTTCTCCTGAACAAAGATTAGAAACAAACATGTAACAATTATATGTTTTTAATGTGATGCAGAAAGGGTTTCAATTAAAATAGGATCTAAAATGTACGGGTAGTAGGTAAGATAGCATGCCCAATTGGGATCGACTGGGTAATCTCGAAAAGAAGGCAAAAATAGAAGAGTTTTCCTGGGATGAGTGGAACGGACATTATTTGGGGTAAAAGTAGATAGATGTTAAAATGATGTATGTCCCTTGCTTGGACCTCGCTCAGGGGGCAGTTGAGAAGTAAGCCAACAAATAAGCATTTCGTCCCCCTTTTTTTGTTTTCTTTTTTCACCTTCCTAGAGAATTAATGGATCCGTATCCGCACGCACAAAAGCAACATATATCATTTGATATCTATCAAAATGATCCATATCGTAGTCGGCGATCTCCTGTACAAAAAGAACAAACTACGCCTGGTACATACTAGACCAAGTCCCGTTTGTACCATTTCGCTTACTCTATTTATCAAGGACAAATGCACGTACCGTCAGATGATTGCTGTGATTGTCGCAGCATGTGCACCTCTACGCCTTCTATCAGCGACGGAAATCCTTCCTCTTGTTGTTCCTGTCAATGTCCAGCGTCTGGCAGAGCAAATTCATATCTACCTTACTCCAATCATGCACCCGATCTCAGTCTAGTTCGAAGCGAACTCTATCTGGAAGAAGAAGAAATAGCCGTACACCGGAACAAACCTCGACCAACCAGCGCCATCACGACGGAAGAGAAATCATTGGCTTGTAGTAGGCGCGTATTACCAGGACTAATAAGGCCGATGCCCTTAACGGCCTCATCGTTGGCTGAGCTAAGTCAACGAAAATACCAGCAACAACACCGACGACGGTGTCTTGGCAGCCGGCTTTGCGTGTTTCTCACTTTTTCCATCTTTCTTCTTGGAGGCATCACAGCGTTCTTATGCTGGCCACGCACACCGCTGGTTTGGATGAGTGGTGGTGCTGAGGCAGTGAATGAACCTGCTGACTGGGGCCCGGATACCCATCCTTTTCTACACGCAACCTGGCAGGTCAATATTACACTTGACAACCGTCAGAACTGGATCCCCACCCATTTGACCAAACTTGAATTTGACATCGCCGACAGTCTAACGTTAAAAAAGTTTGCCTGGTCAAAGGCGGGCCCCCTGACGCTGGCGCCACAGACTATAACACCTTTACAACTTATTTTTAACGTTAATTACGATACATCAACATTGACAGATACAACCTTCCAAAATCTGTATCATGCTTGTGGACCGCAAAAGATGGGGACGCCGCCAGCTCTCAACGTTGTATTACATGTAAGTCTTTTCGTTTTGAGCAAGAATCGGCCAGTTAACAGTAGCCTGGATAGGTGGCTTTTCACATTTTCGGTATTCTATGGACACCGACGGTTACTGTAACTCCACCAACTGGTGGTTTCTTATGTCCAGCGAATTAATCGCTGTTATCAACGAATATGAAGTGACTCTATTGGCTGTGCATGCTCAGGTCTAAAAATGGGTTCCATGTGTCTAATATTACTTTGCTGTATCGTTTACATACCCTCATTGAAAGAACGTATTACGTTACTATAATAAACTTCATGTCGATTTAGGATACAAGTTTGGGCTGGTGTAAAAAGGTGCTTGGTTGGAACTAAAGCAGTTCCCATTCAACACAATGCTATCACTTCAGATAAAGACAGCCGCCCGTTCAGCATTGCAAAATTCCGTGAAAGCAAGGTTGTTAGATCATATTTCATTCAGGCTGTCCTATTGTTGATAGAAATTACTGATAGATGTTACTAACCACTGGTCATTGTACCGGTAATTTCAGATAAACTACCACGACTCGGACATACACACATACGACCAGAAGTGTAATTGATCTCCGCAGCGGCTCATAAGGCCATCCATTGTCTCTTTGAGCACGGGAGAGATTTTCATTATATTTCTATAGCACAGGCTAAACAAAGGTGATCTATAATTACAAGATTTGCCAACGTGTTTCGAATAGGGGGAGTGGAAGGCGGGAAAACAGTAATCTTTAATTTTCTCCTTATCAGATCCGGGTTTCTTCAAAAGGTAGCCTACTTTACTCTCGTCTATGTGGCACAAGATCAAGTACTTCTTCTTCTAAATAACCCAGGATTGCCTGTTTCATGCAGCGATCATTACACAAGGAACGTAACTTTTATATGAAGAAGCAGTTAACCACAGCCCTCATTTTAGTACATCGTAAACGGCTTGCAGGGCCATCCAGTCAAGTCGTGATCCAAGTTTGTTGGGTCTCTGCAAGCCGTTCAGTTCCAGCCAGTCTCTTCGTAAGTATCTTCCTTCCTTTTTTTTCTTAACAAAAATCTAATTTTTCTTTTTGCATTAGATCTACATTACTGAACAGTGTGAGGCTCCTTGGAGCTCACATATTGGTTTAGCCAAATTTCGGACGTTGGGTGTAAACTGGACTGGAACTTCCCATAACCATTTCTAATGGTATGGTGATTAGGGACCTGCCATCCAGCCTTTCCGTCGGGCCCGGGTTTTGCTGTTTCCGGATCGAACCTGAACGGTGGGGGTCCGGAAAGAAAGAAAGAAATGAAATGGTTGACTGCTTTTATTGACCTTAATCTGGCTGCCTCCGGCTACTGTTTTTTGAAAATGAGTTTGTGCCGCCCGTGACAATTGTTTGCGTTGAACGGAAAAATCAGACAGTTGCCGGAACGGAGTCCGAGGATGTGGGCGCCCAACCCGAGCATTGCGTTATCACTTAAATACGTCTTTTTCATTGTTTGCACCAAATGTCCCCTCTCCAAGCACGGAGAAAAAATGCCGTTGCATAGCAGAAAGGTGTTAGGGGACAGGATAGATAGAGATTGCTTAATTTATATTTATCTGAGAATAAAAGCGTGGCTTGGAAGGCCTAAACCACATCCTCGGACTCCGTTCCGGCAACTGTCTGATTAGCATCTGAACGCGAAAAAAAAACAACAGCATTTTTCTATGCGAGCATTTGCTCTGGTTGGACCTTTTCGCCGTTATTTTCACGCTTATCGCTCATTACAACGTACGGCTATGAATACAGAGGTGGTATCAGTCGATCCTGCGCATTTTAAGTTTGAGGACATCAACTGTACCGAGTTTTCCTCGCACAATGCGAAATCAATTATCACCCAGGAGAGCGATCGGGCTGCCATAGACAAGGCCGTTCAATGTCTAAAGGATGGAGAGGCCGTCGGCATGCCTACAGAAACAGTATACGGCTTAGCAGCGAATGCTTTGCAAGCAGACGCAGTAGCCAAAATTTTTGCTGCGAAGAACCGACCACAAGACAACCCTCTTATCGTTCACGTATCGTCGATTGATATGCTGAAGAATATCCTTCCTGATAAAACAATCCCTCCTATTTATCTTCCCGTCATCCGTCAATGCTGGCCTGGACCGCTTACACTTATCTTACCGAAATCTTCTATCATTCCTTCCTCGGTCACTTGTAATCAACCCACCGTGGCTGTGCGCTTCCCGTCTCACCCCGTTGCCCGCGCTCTTATCGAAGCCTGTGGATTTCCGTTAGCAGCACCGTCAGCCAATTCATCCGGAAAACCATCACCAACGCTTGCCAGCCATGTCCTAGACGATTTGCGAGGTCGGATTCCTTTGATTTTGGACGGTGGTGCTTGCGATGTTGGTGTAGAAAGCACCGTCTTGGACGGATTGCGTACACCTCCTGCTATCTTACGACCTGGAGGAATAACTTATGAAACACTGCGCGCTCTCCCAGGCATGGAAGGTTTGCAGGTGTATCGCAAGCACTTTGTTGACAAAGCTCTTGAATTGGCTCCCACGACACCAGGCATGAAATACCGCCATTATTCACCCGAGGCCATGGTAATTCTCATTGAACGAAACGACAGCAAAGACTTTTACACACAATTTGAATCTGGCTGGAGAAAAGAATTGGCAGCGCTGCGGCAAACAGGTGTGGGTGTCTCTCGGATCGGTGTTCTTCGCACGACGCCCGAGGGAGAGAGTGTGCGATGGGAAGAAACAAAAATGGAGGACGGAGTAGAGTGTATTTTGCTTCAGTTGGGTCGATGTAACCATCCAGAAGAGGTCGCGCGAAGCATGTTCAAGGGATTACGCGAGCTGGATTCTCGGTCAGTGGACTTCATCTTTGTAGAAGGAATTCAAGAGACACAGGAAGGAATGGCTGTGATGAACCGGCTGAGAAAAGCGGCATCAAAATCGATAGAACTATAAATATCAGTGTAACATAGAAGGCTGTACAAAAAACATTCTTACATTAGCAAAAACTAACTTATACTCATATACACACTTTTCCACACATTCAAATGAATCTGTATAACAAATAAGAGCCGTTTTTTATCAGGCAGTGGCCAATGCACAGCAATGATCGTGAAATAGTTGTAGAGGGAGAAAGGAAGGGAACAAACAAACGATGATATTACAAAGCTAACAATTCTTTTTACATTCATGACATACACTCTGCTTCATTCTTCTGGTCGTGAGTGCGTTGAGACAGCATCATGTGCCAAGCATAATGTGGCAACCTCAACATGTTCTGCACCATCATCACCTCGTAATCAGTCTCTGGGTCAAGGGCGTCTGTCGTTTCCCATAGCTGTTCAAATTCAGCATTATCTGCTTCTTCTGAAGATCGAATCCAGATCTCTTCACGTAGTTTTTTGTGCTGTCCCACTCCCAGTTTAGTATTTCGGGCATGGGTCCTAAACACTTACTCGTTCTCTATCTTCCTCCATACGTCGGAGAATATCTTCTTTTGAAAAGCCATCACTGCTTGTCGCCTGGACGGAACTACTACAAGACATAAGTTCCTTTATAGAGTTACTAACATTGTCCATACCTTACTTCCCGCTTCAATAATGGTTTTTCTGCTTCTTCAATTTCAACGGACTCGAAAATGCACTTTTGTTTCCAATGAGTAAGAATCTAATGGAAAGGGTATTGTTCAAAATTGTCCATGATCTGTGTTTTACTTACCTTGCGTGTGTTGGGAAGGTTGACGATGCCTTTGGGATCATTGGGTACAACGGCTTGTATAATGCGTGGCAGGTCTCGTCGTGTTAGGTCCACGTAACCAGTGAAGCGTGATTTCAGACTTGCCGAGAAGATGGCATCGAGGACATAAATGATGTTTAGCCGGGCGTTTAAGGACGCCTAGAAGTGCATTTAAAAAGAAAAGTCAGAGACAGGAAGTAATGTCAGTTCAAACCGTTTGCGTTCACGAGAAAAAGGAAATAAATAAAAAAAAAGGTCATTATACGGCTCTAGGCATTGTGTTTTGGTAGTTTTTATGTTCATTAAGAAGAAAAATTAAAATTGTTCTAGTGTGTGTGCGTGATCACCGTGCACGCGTCTCCCACGCAACCACCCACCACCACCTCCGAGCATGATCTTCTCCTCTTCTTCTCTCTCACACTCTCTTTTTCTTTTTCCTCCGTTAGTGAAGATATCCTCCCACTCTCTCTTTTCTCTCTTTTCTCGCTCTCACTCCTCTCATGTACCAACCCGTTATATACATGTACATATAAATGTACATATATATACATAAGTTTCGTCTGGTGGTTCAACTGCCGTATGTATTCGCCTTGCTTATGAACCCAACACAGTATGGTGCGAGCATACATACCGTCGTATACGGTAAAACTAACCGAGTATTCCAAAATAAAATAAAATAAAAAAAGGAAGAGAGGAGAAAAAAAGAAAAGAAAAAAGAAAAAGTAGTTGCTACGGTGAAAATAGTTTACCTTATCAAGCTCGTCTATGAGACAGCTATACAGACCCTCCGCAAGCCGTTGATGGCGCATAGCATAATTTGCCACCTTATAAATTGATTGTTGTGATGCGTTGAGTTTATTCAGCAATGATAAAAACGTCAATCGACATTCGAATGGATCAGATTCTTCAGCCATTGTCAGATAAAAAAAAGTTAGGAGGAAAGAACAAGCCAACGGTAAAACTGGGCAAAAAAAATTTGTTGTATTCTGTGACGTATGGTGATTTCCTTTTTGGTAAAGGATCTACCGGCACTGGCACATTGACTTTTGTACAAGTTGTTGTTACCACTCGATATAACCATTAACCGCACAAGCTCCTCACAGATAGTGGATAAGCTTTCATAGGATGAATCTCCGAAATTCTTGAATATATAACTGCATAGACAGAGCTAAAAAATTTGGCTCTAGCTCCTGTCCTCGGGAACTGTTTAACCACCCTTGGTGATGATAATGCGTAAGTCATTAATAAGTGTGTAAATACAGGATTTTGAGTACACATTTACGTCATCCAAATGATACTTTGCGTTGGTACCACATCAATCCTGCGGTGATGAGCAGTGGAGCTTTGTGCAGAGAAGCATGTACCTTCACTTCTGAATCAAAGGTCTATTGCGCTGATCCATTATAATAGAATACTGAATTTCAGTGCAAGAGCGTGTGATCATCGTGGGCACGAGGGAGGTTGGAATATCGTATAGCACAATCGCTAAGTCCAGGGATTCGATCATCTACGGTCCAAAAAAGGTAAAAAGATCTAATGAAGCTGGAACTACCGTGTCGAAACCTAGAAGGAGGAGACAGAAAAAGCTTACAGAAAGATCAGCAGGTCTCATTGAGCAATCGATCCGTCACGATCGTTTTGCCCCTTTGGTCGATCAACACCGCAAATTCTCCGCTGCTTGCATAAAGGCCTCACCACCAACATTTCGCCATGCCGTCCACTATCTTGGTTTTCTTTGTGCAGACCAAGGTGTAAACCTAGTTAACAGGAAAGCATAAAGAGTGCAGGCTTGCATGGGCCAAAGAACATCTGAATTGGACTGATAAGCAAGGGGAGATATCACTTGGTCGGATGAGTCCCGATTCGTGTCTCAGGCAACGATGGCAGGAAACGAGTGTTGCGTAATAGTGGAGAAATATTTTTTTGAAGAATATATAATTGGAACAACTGAGTGCGGTGGTTGTTCAGTAATGGTTAGTCTACTTTACTGCTGCTGGAGTGGGCCTATCACTGTGGTTCCAGGGATGAACCAGGCCTCGTACACTAATGTTATGCAAGGATACCTACTCCCGTTCTTAGGCGATAACAACACACAAAGTCTCCTGTTTCAAGAGGATAGCACTTCAAGCCATACAGGAAAGGAAGCAAGGCAATGGAAGGAAAAAAATAGATCACCTGTGATGGCAAAATGGTCGGCACAAAGCCTCGATTTAAGTCCGATTGAGCATCTATGCGACGAGATTGAGTGCCGTTTGACACAGAAATAGATTTAATTAAAAACCTGGAGCAGTTGGAGGAGGCTGTGTTGTAAGAATGGCACGCAATACTGCAGAGTATCTGCCAGAATTTAGTTGCATCAATGGGAAAAAGATGCACAGAAGTTATCAGAGCGAATGGCGGCCACGCGAGGTACTAGATCTTCCCCAAAACCCTCATAAACGTTTATAGTATATGATATATCTTATTTATGCCATGATATGGGTCTCATGTATGATGCTACAAGGCAGAAATGGTGGAGAAAAGAATACAGTATTATTCAAGTGTAAGACTTTCTTTGTAGGAATGTATGACCCTCACGGGAGATATCACTCCTGTATCTTCCTTCTATCGTCGATTCTATCAAAGATCCATGAAAAAAGTAGAGTCGCTTGATCACAATGCGCTAAGGAAAAGCCTTTTATTGGCAGTAATGAATTGTTAAATTCTCTCGAAGGGTTTCATCTTTTTTTTTTTTGAAGCATTTGGCTTCCGCCAGACATAAGGATACACATTGCAGCAAGAATATCTCTATTATTCGATGTGCACCTGTTTGATCTTGTCACGCAAGTTGGGTGGTAGCATATAGATGTACCATAGTTGGTCGTGGTTACAGACTTCCCTTTGAGAAGTTTTTGATTCGCGGATGCACTATTGGATGAAAACAAAACGCACAGATTTGCGAACTCTTAAATTCGTCGACCATTGCAACGATGGCGTATTTTCTGTGGCATGTTCTGATCCACTTTCCTCCTCGTCGGAGGTGTCCTTTCGTAAAAGCACCCACTCCCTGTCCCAGCCGTACCGAATGACATTACTGGGATACTCTTGCTGTTACCGCTCTCGTTTTTAAGGAACCTTCTCTTTTCCGAGGCCACGTTGTCATATATTTTTCGCTTCCACATATCCAAGGTTTTTCGTTCTCGTCGCCTCTTGCGCAACAATAAAAATTTCTTAGGACATTCCTAGAATCGCGTGCGATCTGTTGTTCAAATATGAGAAAACAACTGACAAGATAACACTAGATATCGACTTCACCTGCCGTCTTTCCATCAGATCATCAATGGAGAAGCAGGCTCTCACCGAGTTTTCCGACAATAAACCTTTTTCTTAGGAGCCATACCAAAAATTGGAGCCATACCAACTTCCCGGCCCGGAGATCAATAAGGTCTAGGATAGTCTCGATGGATGTGCGCTTGTGTAAGGTATGGCTCCAAAAGGTGCGGGTCAGATTAGGTATAGCTCCTAAGAAATGTGGACAATAAATGCTTCGCCTGCAGCAGTGCGTTATTTTGCGACTACTGAGTGTGACTACCAGTCGTGATGAAACAGCATTTCCATTACCTTCCTTTTCTCTCATTGCTATGACGGCGGCTAAATGATGTTCCAGCAAGCTCAACGTCCCTCATTTGGGAAGCTAAGAAAGTCACATTTGCTCATATAGACGAGAGTTTTGAGCTGTTCGCTTGCTTGATTTATCAATCGCGGCCGCCACGACAAAGATGTTCAAGAAACCAACACGTGCTAAGAACATTCGTCGAAAAATCGAAACAAGTGACGATGAGGCCGAAAGTGCCAGTATGTTACACTTTTTTCATCGGCATGCGCACGGATCTGACGGGAAATAGATGTGGAATCCGTAGTAAAAAAGACAGTAACCACAAGTTCCGAAAAAAAGAAGAAGAATGGGAAAAAATCGCTTGGTCTGAGCTTTGATCATCAAGTAAGTCGCATTGCGGAATGACTTTAAGGAGCAGCTATTAAATTATCGCTAGGAAGAAGGCGATGATGACGACACTTTCCAGATCAAAAAGAGCAATGCTAGTATGCGTCTTAAAGCGAACCGCAAACTTAAAGTGCCAGAGTATGTCGTGAAATGGAAGTAGCATATGTTCTGACGAATGGTTTATCAGTGATGATCAAAGCCAATCTTCGCTGCAACCTGACGACACAGCAACTGCGACTACCTCCTCTTATACCTCGGAAACGTTGGAAGCTCTTCGAGCAAATACACCAAAAATGCCACCATCATTAAAGAATAATGACGACGCATTACTCGCTGAAAAGTTTCCCGGATCGATGACAGCCACGATAGGACCACTGGGAATTCCAGACGCCAACGCTATCCATGCAGCAAAAAAGAAGCGCGATCTTTTACGGAGAAACTTGAAAGTGATAGATCAGGAGGAGGACTTTGTCGCACTCGACGATGTAAGTGGTCCTTTTTTTTTCTGTGAAAAGAGCAAAGACTGACAGGCTGCTCAGCGAACTGAACATTCACGTCTGGTACGTGAAGAGGACGAGATCGGGGATGACGGAGAAGCAGGTAACATCGGCCGGGAAAATATTTGCACAGAAGAGCTGGAAGCTTATATGTTTCCATATCTAGAATACGAGCAATACGTTGGTGAAAAACTGACGCTCAATAAAAGCGCTGCTCGGAAAATGGAAAAGGAGCGAAGACAAGGTGTACGCGAATTGATTGAAGATGCACAAGACGATATGGATGCTGATGATTCCGACGATATGGAGCGATGGGAGAATGATTTAATTAAGCATGGTGGTGTGAAGGCAAAGCCTAAGCCCGATAATAAGGATCCATATGTTCCACCGTCTGATTATTATCCTGCTCCAAGTACGTAAAACAGACAGAGAGATGGAACGAGTTATTTATTATTGGCATTTTGCAGTTCCAGAGCAGACCGCTATTCCAACACTTAACGACGTGATGGAGAAACTGAATCTGGCATCGAGAGATTTGGGACATACAATGCAGCAATACGAAACACAACGCCAGCAATCACAAAAGAGTATTTCAGACATGGAGACAATACAGAACGACATAGAAAATGAAATTAAGCGTGGAAGCAGGCGGTACAATTATTTCCAGGAACTGGCGAGTTATGTTAATGATCTTGGTGAATTACTGGATGTCAAGGTAAGGTTATCTGTGGAAAGATGATAGGTACTGAGCATAGCATGTCAGTTCCCGTTACTAGAGGAGCTTGAGAAGGAAGCGCATGATATTATTGCTGAAAAACATGGTGTTGCAATGCAAGTTCAGTTGGATGATCGTGAGGGTTCTATGCAAACGGACGAAGACATGGGTAACGGTCGTTCTGAAGACGTTGACATGGATGAACGTCCGCAGGCAATTGTGGGTAAATGGGATGAAAAACTTGGTAAGCACAAGCTATCGAGATGATTCAGATAACTGAACTCTTCTTGACAGAAACTATTCGCACAGTGAAAGTGGAGGAAATGCTATCTGACATTGGTGACGATTTTAAGGATATACATACCGTGAAAGAGAAATTCGAAGCGTGGAAGACCACATACAATGATGACTATACAAAGGCTTATGGCAGTCTAAGTTTACCAGGCGCCTTCGAATTTTTCGTGCGGTGTGAACTGGTTGCATGGGATCCCTTCTTGGTAAGTCTACGAGTCTCTCCTATAAGCCGGCTGCTTATCGTCTTTTTCTCAGGAACCACTGGAATTTGATACAATGCGATGGCATAATGTCCTATCGCAGTACGGTGTCACTGACGATCATGAAGACATGGATATTGAATTGTTAAATAAGGTTGTCGAGAAGGTGATTGTCAAGAAAATCAAGTATTTGTCGGATACGCTGGACAGAAGATCAGAGCGACAAATGCATTGTGCGAAGCAACTACTAGTACAGGTGTCATACTATCTTGACCACAAAAATCCCGTGTATATTTCTCTCAGCAATGAATTAAACAATATCACTGGCTGAACAAGGATGGGCAATTTACGTAGTTTGCCTTGCAAGATACGCTATGTGGTCATTCTGATCGCTCGGCTCCACTATTCTCTATGATGCATGAAATGCGTCTCGGTCGGCGCAGCGTAGCAATAGAAACGAATAGGCATGTACCATTAATTTCGCATTGTTTTTCCTTTTTTTTTTATTTGCGTTTCGTTCTGTTTCGTGATGGATGGCTTGACATTGGTCGTAATGACTGTTGCAGTTCCATAAGTCCCGGCTTCGCTATGATTTGAATGTGGACAGCTGAATTCAGTCGTTCTTGTGTCTCGATATCCTTGTCCTTTGAACGAAACTCAGTTACTGCACTAATATCATCCGTCTCTTTACCATATCTTCTGGTATGATATCATCAATCAATGCAACTGTATCTGTTGTGGTTTTCATGTCGACTTGGCCTTGTAAAGCTTCCTGCGCAGCTAGAGCGGTGGCGATAGTTCGACACACCATGGCCCCCATGCCATGCATAGTGACGACTTTGTGTCTACGATTTCGCGCGTTGAGTCCCACACCACCACTTTTTACCCTGGACAAATGACATTATACTTTTCATTGATCATGAGTTGCTTGATCCTTTTCACGAGTGCCGGCGTTTTGCTTTTATGGGATACATAGACGTCGGTTGGAACGGATGCTGGTCGTTGTGGCGCTCGTTTATGTAATGCACCTATTGTAACATGTTACTGGCGAGCCGAAGTTGAGAAACAATGGCTTGCCTTCAATGCGTGGCCGCTTTTGGATCGATTCCTTCATGCTGACAACTGGAGAAACAAGACAAGGACAAAAAGCGTAATTAGATCTCAGGCGGCACAAGCCTCTTTGGGACAGTCATGGAAGATGCTGTAAAACAGATACAAGACGCGTAGTACTTTGGCTGCAACATACACGTCTCAGATCACCTTTCTGTGAACTCTTCAGTTAGTACTGAACATGGTACGTGCACTGAATTGCACCAGATCTTGGGGGCCTTAACATAAAGTGTGCGCATTTATTACTGAAATAGACGAAAATCTGACAATTTAGCTTGAGGATTTCTATACCAGAGGCGTTTGCTGTGGGAAGGGAATGTTTTTTTAGAAGGGATTAATGGGGCCCAAGTAGTCAATGATATTTGTTGTCTATGCTTGAAGGTATAATACCAACGATCTATCAGCACGATTTCTTAAGTAAACTTTTGTTATGTCGTATTCATTAATGCGGTCTCAGTAGACAGATGCATCCTATGTGATCTTACAGAAACATAGTCAGATTTTCATGCTGTCAATAGCTCATGGAACTGACAAAAAAGGTCTTCATCTGACATTTGCTATAGCGGCCATTCAATTCCGAGGCTAGGACGTGTTACGTATGACGAATGGCTGCGGACAAAGGTTGGCTAAGCAGTCTAAATTTCTGTCTCCAAGCCCAATCGAAGTCATAAGGATGCCAAGCGCAAAAGAACATATTTATCACAACAGTCAGTTACTGACGGTTACATGGAACTTTGTATTGCCAAGCTCAGACAATAACAAGGGTCTACTGAAGATCTACATTAGGAATGAGGACAGCTTGCCAAGATTTATGCGGCTAAAATTAAAGTGAGGAAGCGCACGTTTCCCTAACTTCCGATAAATCTTAATTGCATACAATAATGACACTTGAGGCAGATCAAACTTCAAATTCCTTCAGACATTTGCCTTTGCTTCTGTATTTCCATCACCTTATTCGAGCGCCAAGAATGTGTACCGGGAGCATCCTTTTCTTGCTTTCCGCCCTTTGGCTTGTAATAGACAGCGGAAAAAGACTATTCAGCATAATCATTGGACCCATTTTTACAAGGCGGTTTTATTTCGCAGGCCGTGATGTCAATCTTCGTATGCCAGAGCCGCACATAGTTAAACCAATCTGGTTTCCTATGGGAAAATGATTCGAGTGCAGAGTTGGCCCTATATCAAAAAGTAAAGCACAGAGGATTAGGATTCATGTATTTTCTTTTTTCTTTTTTTCATTATCACGACTGACAGAATATAGCTTAGGTAGAGAATAGATCCTCGAGCAACGAATCCAGATACAAATGGAACAAAACTTGATTCAGGGGTACCTTTCTTTAGTTCATTCAGCACTTCGTCATGTTGACCAAGATATTTGGTAATGAATTCGATTCCATTTTTCTTAGCACCCATGCCAAAAAGGCAGGCACTGGACTTCCCGCCCTGGCAATCAAATAAGGTTCAGGGCAGCTCTGGCGCGTGAGTGGTCGTGCAACGTGGGTCTGATTCGATTTCGTTGAGCATAGCAGGGAATATCGATGTAGCGCCTTAAATATACATAGAATGAAGAAGGTAAATGAAGTATTTGTTTCTATAAATGAGACGTAAGTGTCTAACTTATAGAACACGAATGTCACTTAGATTTCCTTGTGTCTTTGCTAAGTGAGCTGAGACCGCGTAGAACTCCTGGAATTCAGCCAGGATATCATTAGTACCAATCATCCACTATAAAAGAAAAATAAGTCAACTGAATGGTAAAAGAGAGAATGATGTAGTTAGTCTCACCGTGGACGAGTAGATCGGCCAAGGTCCGATGTCTTTGTACAAACGTGGGCTCGTCAGTTGGCTGTGGTTTACGCCGCTTACTAAGGGATTGATCTTCAAGTTAAGCCCAGATCGGCTCTTTCTTAGGGCAGGACCACAGTAAGCGTTTTCGCGGCTCCACTAGTCCTCAGATGATGCAGAGAGGAACTTGCTGGAGGTTACAGTGTTCAATCCCTCGGTGGTAAAGGAGGGAGTTACAATATGTACGCCAGAAGAGTGAATGGGCTTGGCCGGAAAAGATGCATACTAGGAGCGTCTCCACGCCTTTGGTGTAGCATATAGATAGCTGGTAGGTGGATAGTTGTAATCCATTACCTGATCAGCATGGAATTCCCAACGGAAAAGGGAAGCGAGCGACAGTCCAGGTCCTGGGAGAAGTGAGACACGCTAAGTGAATCGGAAGCATTTAAGTTGATATATTATAATTAAATTCCCTAAAAGGACTGTACGTGCAGTAGCGGAATGACGACACTGTAAACTGGATTCCGGAGCTGTGAAAAAGGAAGGCATAGCAGAACGCAAATGCGAGGAGGCGCTTATCTCCGTAGATGTCTAAAAGAGTGAGCTGGAATTGTAGATTATAGCATATAAGCGCACAATAGGTAGTCCATAGACTGGACGATATTTGAAGACTGCCGTCTAAACAAGTAGCAAAATTTTGTGTGGTGACATGAGGCTTTTTTTTTTTTTGAAGGGCAGTGAGGTCAAAAAGAAAGGTTTCCGGATATGGCGTACAAAGAAACCTTGCTGCTGAGGCTAGTATCTTTTTTGAGACCTCGGCAATTAAAGCGAACCAGTTGAAAGTTGATGATCTCTACTTGTCACATTGATGCATTAGAAGTGGGGCCAGCTTTGAGAGTACCTCTCAGTTGATGCTTTTTTGTGCCTGGATCGAAATCCAGAGCTTTAGTCTCATTTATTAGGTCGTATGTATTGCCATCTTGCAGCCGTCATACCCGAAAAGAATCCTCATCGTCATCACGTTCTATGTATTATATTTTACCTGAGTCCTGGGAGTGCAACGGGAATTTGCCGCCTGCTATTGTTTTAGCATGGACTCCCTAGGGTAGTCCTTCGGGCCAGAAACTCCAACCAAGCGATCCGGTTACAAAGTTGCTGGTTTGGCAGTCTCGATTGGTTCTTGCGTGCTTATAACCTTGGAGAAGACGCGAACTTACGCGATTTACTTAAATAGGTCTTTGCTTTTATTTTGAACATTCTTTTTATATATTATCCATTAAAGTAGTCTTAATAAACAGCTGCATCCTACGTGATCTTATAGAGTCAGATATCGGATCTTCATGGTGCCCATAGTGAATGAGTTGACAGGAAACGACCTTGCTATTGCGGTCATTCAACTCCGATGTCAGACATGTTATTACAATGACGAATGGTAGCGGATAGACTTCCTAAGCCGACTAAAATTTCTATCTCCAAGCCCAATCGAAAGTCATAAGGACGCCAAGCGCAAAAGGACATATTTATCACAGCAGTCAATTACTGACGGTTACATGGAACTTTGTATTGCCAAGCTCAGACAATAACAAGGGTCTACTGAAGATCTACATTAGGAATGAGGACAGCTTGCCAAGATTTATGCGGCTAAAATTAAGGTGTGTGTAAGCGTGGTTTCCTAAGGTCCGGTGAATGCAATGCAAATACCTGGATCACTGGTCCTAGCGCGGCCTAAATCCCGTTCATACTTCGGATGCGAGTTTTTACACATGCAATGTGTATGGCGACTGCACGGACTGTATTACTACCGATTCTACTTTTTTGATCTGCTAAATTCGATATTCCTATCCTGTTTCATGGTGAGCAAGAGTGATTATATCATTGCAGAAGGAATACCGAGTTATTTTTATAGTGTTACACCAAGGCCAATGAAGGGAAGTTGAAATTTTTTTTGCGGCCAATTATATATCGCGAATTGACAACAAAAATCTCTTGGCCAAGAAAACGATGATCCTGCTCTTTCTTCTCCTTCACTACAAGATGACTTCTGGCCTTGAAACATTAGGAACACCGTCTGCTCCTCCCACTTCCGATGTAGACAAATCGTTTAGTCCACCAAGCTATGAAGAGGCGATTGATCCATTAAGGGACATCCATCGCGCAGGGGCTTCCTCGGTGCATTCTGAGAGCATACTGCCATACAATACCGCAATCGATGATACTAGTCCACCCAACGAAGAAGATTCCACGGTGCCACTGTTGCAAGTGACGGTAGATGAGAATTCTCGTCGTGGAGCCTCACGCACCGTTCCGTATCAGATTCAGAAAGATACGGTTGTTTCCTACGATAAACACATCAACGAGGATGGCGAAGCACTTGTACGATTTTTGTATGAGCACAACACACCACCTAAAATGAAAATAAAGTTTCGTGGTATGTTGCACGCCGTAGTCTTTTGAATGAACTCTATCGAGCTTACGCTGAAATTACCTAGGTTACCACCGTGCAACGCGTTTCAAATCACGGGCTATGCATGATCGAGATGGAAATCTAGTCATTGAAGAGCGCAATCCGCAAGCAGTACAAGTGGAAGATTTCAATTTTGAAATAGATTGCAGCAATTACGTCGATCCCAACTGTCGAGGACTCCATGGTCCCATGGATATCAGTACGGGATATACGAAGACTGCTAGCGAAGTCTGCGACGAATACGTTAATCGGCAAGGTCGATTGAGAGAACTGCATGTCACAAAGGTCATCGCGTGGAATTACAGCGAACTCACGCGAGGTAAAGAAAGACAAAAGAAAAAGAGGTATCATTAGGCTCATTGATCCATCGATAGCTCTTACTTCCGCTATTCGTTCCCGTGGTTATCAGCACAACCTCGTTATATCTTACGAAACAAAAGAATCGAAAATCACGATTAAGACTGGGGCTACTCCCCTTTCAGCCTGGACTAGCAGTTTCTTTGTCCGCGCAACCTGTGTCATTACGTCCCTGATCATTATTGCATGGCCTATGTATTCATTCTTCGAATGGCTATGTACCAAGTTGGCCAGCCGTAGTAGAATTACCAGCGATTGGAGCATGAAAATATCCGAGCGCGAGTTTTATCAGAATCATATCCAAGAAATCGTTACTAAGGCCAACCAGAAGCCGCTCCCCCAATCGTCTTTCAATACCCGACAGCGTCAGTGAATCCTTCATCTATGTAATATCAGCATCCCACTCCTTACAGTTTCAGGAAACTACGTATGTTTTTAACTCGGCTGGCTAGCAGCCACTACCAACCAACCCACCCTAAGCACCAAATAAAGCACCACCACTAAGGCCATTAACATGAACTGTTTTACTAATTCAGTGTTCCCCCCTTTGCGTGCAAACAAGTGCTTCGAACAGAGACCAGAGAAGCAGGCAATGTGATATTCTGATTGCGAAAGAAAAAAATGTGAACATTGAGTAGCCGCGAAACAACAATGTGATCTGTAGCTAAAAATAAATCTCTTCTCAGCATTGCAGCGGAGAAGATGTCGGTTGCTTGTTGTAGGGCACATTTCATGCTGAGAAGGAAATAAGCTTTTTTTTTTTAATGTATTGGCAGAACTTTTTGACACTACAGCCAATTAATCATTAAACCACAAAACTAGCTAGGAGAAATCATTGTAACGTATTTACCCATCATCATATCGAAATTTCCGTACGTTATGGGAGACGGTGTCCTGTTAATAGGAAAGTTGGGACATCCTGTAATCCCAATGGTGACGCATATGAAGCATCGTTGTAGCTAAAGGAAAACTAAGCAACACATCCTTTCTCTTCCCTTTCCCATTTTCCCATTCTCTTTTTTTTTCTTTTCTTTCTTTTTTACCAACAAAATATGAGATTCTTTTTCCTGGCAGTGGCTTCATTGTCAATATTTCTCATGATGAAATGATTCAGTTTGGCAACCATGTTAAACCACAAACCCAAACCTTTATAATCGGTACATTTGTCAGTACAACTGTCTGTACCGACCGACTTCTGGAGCGTACTGACCACGTACTAACCGACTGTATTCGGCACAATTGCCTGTACCGAACACGACCGTATCGTACAGTACCGATATCTTTTATTAAAAACCTTGGCGGCGAATAGCGGCAAAAGGTAGATGATGATTTGGAACCTACTCAAGTTGCATGTATCTGACTTCGTTGAAATACACATGATTCAGCGCATCTTTTGCTGATATCCTCATTTGGGGCTGGTACTGGAGCATCCGGCTAAGGAGGTCTATACCGCATGCATCGACGGTGGGCAGGATCTGATTAATGTGTTGGGGTGGATAGATGACTTGTGAGGGCTTGTATTCTGGCAATTGCGACACACCAGGCCAGGTTTGTTCTGTCGGGGTTCCCATCATGCGGAAGATCTTCTGCAGCTGGTCCTCATTGGTGGTACCAGGGAACAAGGGGCGTCCGGTATACATTTCGGCCATGATACATCCGGCGGACCAGATGTCGATGGATGTTGAGTACATGCGTGAACCTAACAGCACGTCAGGGGCGCGGTACCATAGCGTTACGACTTCGTTGGAAAATGTGTTGACGGGGATGCCGAAAGCGCGTGCAAGACCAAAATCGCCGAGCTTGAGCTCGCGGCGCTTATTGATCAGCAGATTTTGGGGCTTCAAGTCGCGGTGCAGCACACGGTTCTCATGGCAATAAGCGATACCTTTAAGCAGCTGGAACATAAATGATTTGATGGTGGTTGTGTCAAGTGCACCGTGGGTAGACCGTGCAGTGGAGTCCATGAATTTCTTGAGATCTTGGTCCATGTACTCAAACACAAGTACTAGTTTATTCTCTGTGTGAATTACGTCCTGCAAACGCACGATGTTCGGGTGCTTGAGTTCCTTCATCAGTGAAATTTCTCGAATGGCTGTTGAGGGTGCACCTTCTTCAGCGTCCAGATGGATTTCTTTTAAAGCAGTGATTTCACCACCTAATCGACTTTTGCCCTTATAGACAGTGGCGTAGGTACCTTCACCTAATTTCTCAAGTCGAAGGTATCGCTGATCAGGTGTTCCGTTAGCTGTAGCCATGATGTGAAAGAAGAGATGTAAAAAAAGAAAAGAAAAGAAAAAGGGAAGAAACAAAGAGCAAGAAGCAAAAAAGAGACGATTGTTGCTAGAGGGGACGCAGCAAGGATTGTTACCACTTTGCGGTTTCACGTGAGCCACCGTGGCGTAACATTTAACCGGAATCACTGCCAACGTTTACGAATATCGGACTTCTGTGAAGAACCGGACGAAGTCATAATCATTCTTTATTGTAATCATAGAAAACTCTATAAATATCGTGTATAGGTGCTATGCTCTAAAAATGTCCTCGGAGTTCGTTTTCTTTCCACATAGTCCTCCTTGCTTTTCCGCCAGCACTCGTTGGCACGATGATTTTCTTGCATCTTTCACTCAAGACAACTCGCAACAGCTTTTTATCTGTTATAACTGAAGTGTTATGGTTGTCATCATCGCCGATAACGACAACCTCAGGAGAAGGTTAGGCAAACAATGTCTCCGGAGGGAGAATTAGAGCGGCGAAGGACTGGCAGAAGATTTCTACAAGTATACACGATGATATCCTTTTTATCCCTCGTAAAATGACTATTGCTATGGCAAAGGTTGCGTTCAGTTATAATTATATGTAACTTGCAAGGTTCATTGTTAGTCTGCTGTCCTACAAGTCTTCGCGAACGAATCAATTGGTCGTTTTGCAGCTGGTAAGTCTGCCTAAACGCACCACGCCACTAACGATAGAACTGTGTCGAAGCAACGTCGTTCTGGAAATTGGGCAACAACGTCTTGATACAGCGACTGTGTATCTTGATGTTGTGCGTTCTCAGCAATGTACGAACAGAGTTCTGCTGGCATCACTCGTAATGATTGCGGCTCACGGGAGGGATGACACAGCGGACGATAGACCTTCAAGCGAATGCATTGATATTCATAGTCGAACAAACAGCTGATTAGTTCCTTGCAATCGTAAGTAATGACACGGGTATAAATCGTCTCGCCTATCCTCAGGAACATGCCTCTGTGCATTTATAGCTTGCAAGCGAGCAGCATAAAATGACACGCTGCGCTTCAATTCCGGATCAATTATTTCTTTGACGTAATACTTATATTCGTCACAAAGCTCCACAGCAGTGATTACCTTCCTCAACATGTCATTCTCAGTCAATTGAGCTAATTCCTCAGGAAGTCGGACTGTCCTCGGATGCGACTCTGTTGTGCTTGCTGGTAGAATGAAATGCTCATCAAGATCCTCTAAAAGGCTCGGCTGCACCAAAGGAACACGATCCCTTGTTTCTGGATATCGATTTCCGCAGTCTTTCCATAACCTATACTGATGCCTTCTTCCCATGGTATTTGTCATACTGTGAGTATAAGAAATACTTCGTATGCTACATCTACACAATCTACATTGATGTTGAAACAAGAAACGCGCGATTATTGCGATTTAAAATGGGCTTAGAGAAAGGGAATTGTTACAAAGAGAGTATACCTAGTCAGCTGAGTGCGATTTATGCAGCTTGGCGAATGACTGAAATGTCATCATCGCTACGAACAAAGAAAAGAAATAAAAAAAGAACTCTTTACTTTAGCGAGATCTGTTGTTCTTCTTTCTCTTCCTCTCCTTCTTGTCATTACTACAAGTGTCAAAGGCTTCTATTATTATGCCAAAAATCTTGGCGCGTTCAAGATGTTCCTTCAGTCCTAGAACATCTAGATCCGTGCGAGTAGAAATATTATTCGTCGACTTTTATGCTCTGTTTTTCTGGTTATTACAAGAGCTAGTTGCAACAAGTTTGATCACGCACTACTTGCTGAGACATGATGGTACCCTTTCGTTCTTATGTCTTCGATTCTGACATAGAAATACAGGCATTTCTTTACAAAGACCAAATGAGGAGCCAACTAGGATTGTCGCCCACTTCGTGTTGTCTGCCCTCGGTTGCGTCGAAAGGCTGTACAGCAGAAACATTCCTCACCGTCGAATTTGTTTGGTCATTGATGGAAACGAACTGCCCGCCAAGGGGTAGACCCATCAGCGTTGTAAATGCAATGATAAACTTGCGGATAATACAGCATTTCGTACCGCGAGGAAGGGTTTGCAAACTGAGAAAGATAGACGGAAATTCGAAAAACAGGTTCGACATTGGGTTCTGTTCAGTCCCCGAGGTTAAGAGTGCTATAGAACAGGCATTAGTTCATTTATCATGATCACAAATATCTAATCAATCGCTGTATAGACGATAGACGTTCATGACTCTGAATATTCCGCCGTACTTCCCCGAGCACTACCAGCATACATCGTTCTTCCTTGCGCCGTTGGAGGCGGATCCTTGTTTGGTACATCTTGTCAATAGCTCGTCCCGCAAGTGCGCCATACTTGCTCCTGATGGTGACCTGTTTATGTACAGTGACGCTCTGGAGACACCGGTAAGGGACATTTGTCTAATCAGGACTAACTTTACCCCTAGCGGATCTCGCGCGTTGAAACTGGAAGAAAGGGATTGTGCCAGCTCGCATCACCACCAAATCCATAGTACTCAAAAAACTTGGTTTGCTCAAAGAACAAGAGGAAAATTATCAACTAGTATATGAAAGTTTTCGTGAAAATGTCACATTAATACTATAGCAGGTGGAAAGGCGATTGGCAGCAATCGCGTCAATGTCGGAAAATGATTACGCCGCGAATATCAGAGGGTTATCGTTCGGCAAAATACAAAAGCTAGTCAAAGAAATCCCCAGACAAACCGAATTTGCTGACGATATGATGAACAATGTAGGCTTCACAGAAACTTGCACGGTCATTAACTTTATATCCAGGTGATCGACCGACTTCCTCATGTGTCTGATATCCAGCGCAACGATTTCTATATTGCATTACATCGGTTCTCTGTTCCTACATTGGATTAACGAGAAGACGCAACAAATATTCGTTCTGATTGCACAATGATGAAGATATTGAGAAATTATGTACTGCAACAAGTTGATGGTGTTGAAGTTGCTCAAGCTCGACTGGAACCTAGCCGGCAAATTACCACAGCAGGAAGACGATACACAGTTGCAAATGCAAATGTGATCGACGAGTCTAGCACGAGAGAAGAAAAACTGGGTAAGCCCCGCGATTACCGACCTCGAACTAGAAGACCATCCTCCGGAGGCAGACGTAAGAAACGTCAGAAATTTGTCTCGATCTAGCAATCAAAAGAAGGACAGCAAAAGACCTACATACAATGACCCTGATACTGATGAAGGAGTTTCGTTACATGAATGGACACGAGCAACCTCAACCTGGACGAACGGTCTTTACTCATCGGTTCTTGCAGCTGCGAGCAGGAGAATTCCATCGGATGACGGGAAAGCAAAGCTTCAAGCCGAAATAATTTGTCAGTTTCTTCGTAGAGAAGTCCGAGAGATGTCTATGGTTAGGCAGATCGCCTTCCAAATCGCCAACATTGCTCTGCGTGCAGCTCAGACACTGCTGCCGGCCTGCCGGTATAAGGTGTCTCTGCGTTTTCCGAAGTACTAAGAGCTCAGTCAGAAGGCAGGGACCGACAAGGAATCGGATAACGCAGTGAGGACTTGGTCATGGAGTCTGCATCTGGCAATGGAATACATTGATTGGAAAGGTAAACCTAACTGGTATCGACAGGTGATCCATGACTCAGCTATCGAAGAGCCAATTTTACCCGAAAATACTGTGGTCGAGAACCCAAACACTTATATTGGCTTCCCAGAGGATATAAGCATTACGGCATTGGTAGTGCTCATGAACGATGATCCTGAACTTCGTAACGTTCTCCTCTACGCCCGAAAAGTCTGGTTCCTCGGATACCGTCACGACTGGAGTAAGGTTCCCAGTCTTCGACGGTAGACCACCGAGGCAACATTGTCGCTCAGATGGCTGAGCAGATGGACATATCGTTTCGTCAGTGTGTGCTGTCAAATTTTATCCAAAATTCTATTGATTGCATCCGCATCGCGCTCTCTAATATCGCAAAACAACCGCAGAGCTAGCCAGATCATGGAGCATTTCCGCGATACTTGATGCAAAAAGCGATGGACGACAATGGCGGAACAGATACAGCGCTGGAGGATACTGACAGGCTTTTCCAGCGGCTCGATAGAGCCACGAAGAAACAAGTCGACAAATTTATCGGCCAGCTGAAAAAGGACCTGCTCAAGACTGCCGCTGAAGAGAAACAGTTGTCCATGAAAGACGTTTTGACACAGTCAGTACCTATTAATTGGCCCAACCACGACGGTTTCCAGGAATACGTGTTTGCTAAAATTTGGCATGTACCACTAGACATCGACAAAGCAGAAGGTTCCACGGTAAATGTTGACTAGTATAAAAACGTAGAGCACGCGGTCTGAGGCAATCCAACCGGAGATCTCCAGATTTGTGTCTTTTCAACGAAATGACTTAGAAGAGGTATTGAAAAAGAAGATCGGCAATAAGGTATTTAAACCGCGTTGCGATTTCAAAGACAATATCTAATTGATGATTCATAGGCAATCTCAAGTTTACACGTGCATGTGGCTGATCTCTTCGACTGCTTGGGATTTGCTCGTCCATCCGAAAGCAATAATCCACTCAGGACTGCAGGAGCATATTCTAAACGCAGATAAACTCACCCCGACGAAGAAAGTGACGTTAACCAGGACGAGAAACTTGCAGAAGGATATGATCTCTTGCCCTTTGCTGGTCCATTTCCTTAATGGATATCCAGACGATGTGTCATTTCGCCTTTGTCCTGTAGCTCCAAGTCGTGACATACGTGTTCCTTTCACTAACGAGCATATGAAGCAGTTGCTCAAACATATTGACCACTTTTATGTTGGAGAAGGACTTGCAGGTAAAAACCACTACCAATTTGAATATCAATTTGATAGTTTCATGCATCATAGAAAGCGGCCTAAAGCATTCCTGGCAACATTTCCAATCCCGAGGATCTACCGGTCGAAAGTGGGGATCTTCCTTTGAATTTGTGTTTGACCAAGCAGTCAAGGCAGTGAGCGATCCCAAGCAGAACAATATCGTGAAAAAGACCAATAGAGATTTCAAAAGGGGATTACGTAAATGTATACCTCGCACACAGTTACCGAGGTTCACTGTCAAATCCATGTTTCAAACGGATGGTGTGCGACTCATCGTCCCTTATACTGACTGGTGCACTTCGTCCTTCGAGCAAAAGAAACTTTTTTTGCCTGAGACACGAACGCTTCGCGAAGAAAAAACAAGAAAGTAATTTTCTGTCAACGAATATGTTTTCTAATTATAACGGCGTCGTTGGTCTGGATCTTGGCGAAACCTATGCTGCGGCATCCTTTTTCCTGCCAGCGTCCTCGGAACGTCAGGGTGTGCGATTTGTTGTCAAGCGAAACGAAATTTATGGAGGAAACACGATGAAGAATGCCGGGTTGCAAGTCCGTAAAGCGAAGTATCGCATTGACGAAGACGAGACGGCTTTAAGCTGTGGCTCACAACAATCCAATATGGCCAATTTATTGCTGTACATCCGTGCTTGGCAAGAAGAGCACCGCGGCTTCCGCATCTGTGATTTCTATAACAATAGATCAGTCATGAGGCGTAGCTGGAATACCTCGTCGTCTATCCATTCCGCTCTGGATAAAGCTTGCACGAGTATCATCAAGTCCACAGAATATCCGTCTGATAGCTCTCCAGAGTCGGCATGGAAACAGCGCAAACCAATAGTCTTCGCGTTCGGAATGGACGGCATGACTTCAAGCAGCAGACGAGGGGCCCTACCTTCTATGGATCATAGATTGATGGAAAGATTGAAAAGACATATCAACGCCTCAAACAGACAGCACAAAATATGCCGTGTGGATTGAATATAATACGTCCAAAATTTGCTATCGGTGTCTTCAGCAGGTACGGCCTCGTGTGTTCAATATCTTCAGCGATCAACGGACCATGGAGAAACAAGGTATCTTACGTATCCTCGTCTGCGACGCTTGCAACCGTTTCTTCCACCGCGATGGCAGCGCGGCGCATAATATAGCTTCGATTACCGCTTCCATGCTAGCACATGGGAGACGTCCATCATGGCGATTAGAATGACAAGTGGACTGGGCCTTCGCTCAGGTAGGCAACACGTCAAGTTCGTAGTCCGATAACTGATATGTGTACCCCGTAAATTTTCTGCGGTTCGTAGAGCATCTTGGTTCCAATTTTTCCGTTCTTGTTTCTCTCTTTATTTTGCCGCTATGTTTCCTATCCTTATACTGACTGACGAGCGATCAATGACTAAAATGTTACTCTTCTCATGTTGCCTTAAAAGTTGAGGCATTTAAAATGAAAGCTCCGAGCATACTAGTTAAATAACAGCAACATGAAAATGAATCACGAATGATTACGTAAAAAGGAAAAACAGGAAGGACCATAACGACATTAGAACCACGAATGTAAACTAAGCTACCCATAGAATTGTTCATGTGTGAAAAGAGGTCTTTTTGACCACAACACATACCCATGCGTTTATTCAGGTGCAATGAAACCTTCCCTATGATACGACATGAAATAACTGCACACACACAACACCATACAGCCTAGACAAGAGTTTGTATGGAGCTAGCTATCTTATTCGTTCAATTTGATTTGGGGAAAACAAGCATGCAGGTTGTTTGGTCGACGAATAGTAAGGAAAATAACAGAGAGAAGTTGGGAATGATAATCACTGCATTTCCAAAGAAGGAGAATGTTTATCCAATAAATGAGATAGCCAAAACTTCTATCTCCGTAGCAGCAGTTTTCCCTTTCTCTCTTTTCCCACTCTTTTTTTCCCTTACTTTATATAAATATACCTTTCTTTTTGACATGACATTCCCAGTCCATTGTATGAGCAATGATGTGACATCAGTGCAATCTATTACCACCCGATTATCCTCGCTTGTCCATGCATTTAATGATAATCCTAATTATGCCGACACTGCACTGGATGCTCTGGTAGCACTATACCATGATTATTCTACATCAACACATCTCGAGCACATGACTCATTTTCTTGAACGGTGTAAAAGAAACATCCTCTTTCTTTTTTTGGTATATTCAAACTTGTTTTTTTTTCTTCTTAGATGAACCTTTGTGTCGCCAAATCATGACAGCACGGGTCAATAAAGATGATTTCGATGTAATCAAGCCGTTAGCCAAAGGACAGTTCGGAACGGTAATATTTATAGATTTACATTACGTGTCGTAACCGATCGTAGGTCTCTGTAGTTCAGAGTAAACTGGATAACAATATATATGCGATGAAAACCCTGGAAAAGAAAACGCTTTTTCACGAACGCGAGGTATAGATAAGAATAGTCACGAGTTCTTCTTCTTGCATCGTCTAAATACCCATTTATTTTTCTTTCAGCGGACGTTTTCTATCGAAGAACGACTGGTCTTGTCACAATCAAGTCAGTGGATACCAAACTTGTACGCAGCATTTCAAGACCACGAAAATCTTTATCTCGTTATGGAATATGCTGGAGGCGGTGATTTATTTAGCGTGCTGGGACGGCAAGAAAGTCAGTGTCTTACAGAAGATGAGGCACGGTTTTACATCGCCGAAATTATCTTGGCTGTCAACGACTTACATCGCCTAGGATATGTGCATCGTGACATCAAACCACAAAATATCCTCATTGACGCCACTGGACATATTAAATTGACAGATTTTGGATCATGCATACATCTGGACTCGTGCACAAAGGTGCGGAAAGGAATTCGACTAAAAAGCCGTAGTTTTAATTTTTGGCGGAATAGGTGCCTCCGACAGCAGTCGTAGGAACGTGCGACTATGTATCACCCGAAGTACTGCAAGCGGAAGAAGGCAAAATAACCTACGGTACAGAGGTGGACTGGTGGTCCGTGGGCATCGTCTTGTACGAAATGTTGCAAGGCGATCCACCCTTCTATAATGACAATCAGACTACAACGTGGCTAAATATCCTTGCCCATGATGTAAGCGCTCATTTTAATTTTTTGTTTTTCTTTGGCTAACACCAAGTGGGGCAGCCCAGTATGCCCAGTTTTAAATTTGAGGAACCCATCTCCGAAGAGGCAAAAGACCTTATCTGCAAGTAAATGATTGATCGCATTCACTTTATTTCAAGTGTAACCTATGTCATCCCCTTTTTAGGTTTCTCTGTGGCTGTGACTCTCGTCTAGGGAAGAATGGCATAGAAGAGATAAAGCGACATCCATTTTTCCATGGCATTCAGTGGGAAGCTATTCGCACAAGTAAAGAGGGATAGGGCTACGATCATATTTAGGAGAAAAAGCAACTAACGGATTTTTTTTCTAGTCACTCCACCTTTCCAACCTGTGCTATCCTCACCATCCGACACCTCTAATTTTGTCGTTTATAATGAAGACCTCTCCGATCTGCATCCTTCTTCTGGCAGAAAGGGAACTGAATCGGTGGAGGGATTACATATCCCCTTTGTTGGATACACTTATTTTGCGAAGACACCTTCAATCATGGGAGCGATGCAAGATCAGCTGGAAACGTTTATGCAGGACCGAAACAGCGACACTGTCGAGGAGGAGGAAGATCAGGTTGTTAGCCATACACCACCAATGTCTAGAGAAATATCCGTTGCAGATTTCGACTTCCAAGTCAGTCGAATTCATACAGCAAAAGAGGAATTTTCGCAGACTGTCAAGGGCTTACAGAAAGAGATGGAGGCAATGCAGCGTACCATCGACCGGTTACGGAACGACCGTACAGAGGCTTCAGAATTAAGGGGGAAAGTGGAGGAACTAATAAAGGAGAATGCCAAATTGAAGTCAGAAAACAGACGCTTTGAGGAAGAAAAGCAGCGCGATAAAGTAACGATACAACGGTTAGAACGAGAAAATACGGATTTAACGATGCGATTGGGCCGATTAATGGGTGAGAGCAGCGAAGCCAAGTCTCAGTTGACAACTTGGAAAGACCTGGTGAATACTGGCAGGGAAGAACGGCGTGAACTTCAAGAACGGTTACGAAAATCAGAGGAAATTATACAATTACTAGTGGCAAAGCAAGGGGCAGCGGAAGACCATTTGACTATGAGCAATCATTCGTTAAGCTCCTCTTGCGTATCTCCAGAAAATTCTGGGGTTAGCCCGATTCAACTGGCTATGTGGAAACGCGACCGCGAACTGCTGCAACGAACTCATATGGAATTATCTCGTACGGAAGAACGGCTTTCTCGCACTCGACAAGAAAACTCACGGCTACAGAAAGAACTCTCAGAGTTTTGGATAAAATCATTCGACAAAAGCACCGCAATACCATTACGGAGTAGCGTGAGCCAGAAAACCAAAACGAAAAAAAGACAGTTATAATCATCATAGCGTCAAAAGTTCATTTTTGTGAAAACCTCCAGTTGTTGTAAAGAATACCAAGTTTATAATCCTCTGCTTTTGGAAATCATGACAGTGAATCGAGAATTCGGACTGTGGAGAACCACATGGAATCTGGATTGGATTTAACGTGTTTTTTTCCAACCCGTTTGCTAATGAAAAGTAAGAGAAACAGTTGTAGTCATATCCGTTTAAGCAGCGGATCTATCCAAGGAATTTCATTTGTGCAATGCTATCACTAGGAACGATGGTCATGCAGCTACTTTTGAGAAATCTCGGTTGAGGGGGGAAGGGGGACGAAGCAGCGGAAATAAGCCGTGCCGGTTGCATTTGGAAGGACAGGTTAAGAAGAAAGCGGCGCGGAACTTTCTAGTTTTCAATGAAAAATACAAAGATACAATACGTCTCTCCTTTCATTTATTTTATGTTGTGTATGGTTTAGATCATAGTGGTTCGGGCGTCTAGTTTCTCTCTGACCATATGCAACCGCTGTTTCACTCGTTTCTCTTCTTCACAGAGCTCCTGTTCTTCCATCCGGATTCGAGCGACGTCCTGTTGTAGTTGTTTTCGTAGATGAAACATTTTAGTGAGAGACAAATCGTGATACAGCGCTGGAGAGCTGTTATTCATATATCGAGTATCTTCTTTGATCATAGTAGAGCTTGGACGAAATGACATGATAGAAGGAAGAAAAAAGCGGAAAAAAAAACAGTGGAACTCTTATTTTCTTCACATATATATGCTGATGATCAAGAATGCATCTTAAATCGCCAAACAAAACAGAACCTGCATGGGGTTTTAGGAATTGCTTTGTCTGCAAATGACATATGCTCGAATAGAAGCTATGGGATAACAGCTTACAGTTGTTTCGTTAACAATAGAGACTTTTTTTTTCTTTTCCAGTACTGTACATGATGTGGTATAAGTGGTAATAAGTTGTACAAAAAATGATACACGGGATCGTTTTAAACGTGTACTTCGGCTTTTTTGACGTCGGCCTTCGTTTCTGAAGCATTTTCACTCGCCTCATCACCGTTTCCACCTTCTTCTTCTGCTTCGTCCAACGATGCTTGATAAGCAGCCACGTCCAGTTTGGCCTTGTCTACGTCAATGAAAATGATAATCGCTGTAGCAATCACAAATAATGCCAGGACAAATGGCCATCCTTTCCATAGGTTACTTGTGTGTTCAGTGATGGCTCCGATGACCACAGGTCCTATCCATGAGGATGCCTTGTTAACAACGCCGAACAAGCTGAAGAACAGGTTCTCTTTTCCTTTTGGAACCAACTCTGCCAACATGGTATTTTGCCACGCCCAAATGGGAGCAGTAAACAATCCGGACCAGACGTAGAATACCCATAATTCCCAGTTTGTCTAATCAAACCATTGTCACCACATTGATTTACTATTTGTCGATCATTTATGCGCCTTACCTTGATGCCAAAATTGTCCAGCCCAATACCAAAACATCCCCAGATAGGAACGATGCCAGAAAGAATGACGATAATCAATAGGTTTGTCTTGGTTCTCACTTTGAATCGTTTGGCGATCCATAAAAATAAAAAGCAACCAATAATAGATGTCGCTGCCGATGCAAGATTAAGGATGGTCACTTGTTTTGCCGAAAAGCTCGTGATTTCTCCTAACAGATTGTCCCTTTTTCAGTAATCTCAGCCCTACGGAAAATCCCGGTTTCCCTTACCTTGAAGGATGTTAATCATCTGGTTGGTAGTTGACACGGCATCGGAAAACATAAAGTAGGAAATAATATACATAAACAAATAGCGAAGTTTCCGCGCTTCCCTTTTTTTTGCCAGTTAAATCAAAGGATGATTCTTCTCATTTTCTTTTTCTTTTTTTTTTTTTTTTTACCTGATCGCAAGGAAGATGGATTTCCATCCAATTGTCCAATGGTTAGAACCTTTTGGGAGCTCAGGGCCGTGGCGACCGCGAGGCTGAGCCAAAAAATAGGGAATGGCGTTGAGGACCCAAAAACCGCCACACACCACCGTGCCAATGTAGTTATAAAGCGGTGCATTGCCAAGTATGGCTTCTGTTCCCGATGGAAAAGCATAGTTTGACCATGGTAAAAATGATACGCCTGACAGGATACCTAAAAATACAATGTGCAAACTTTATGGTCAGATGGGAAAAATGTTTGTACAACAACAAAGCCCAAAAAATGACTCTACCTGTCATGATGAGAAAGCCTACATTGGAGAAGACAGTTGAGATGGCGGAAACATGGTTTCTCCACACTTCCACAACCTGCAACGTTTGTTCCCGATTCAAATTTGAATCACCGCGTGCTGCACGAACCACGGGTAGGTTATCACTAAGTGGAAAAAAAAAGGAAAAAAAAGTTGGGCTGTGGTTAATTTCCCAGATCGCACAAGCCTAAAAAAAGAAAAAATGAAGTCACCTGAGTGTTGGAAATGCAGCGCCATAAAATACGAGGGATGTGCCGTAAGAGATGAGAGCAATGATCATGATCCCCATCATGGCATTCCAGTGGGATCCATCATCATTTACAAGAACGATAGGGATGATCTGCGCAGCACAACCGATCACGGTAGCGATGAGTAAAATGTATCTGTTCCAACGGCCGTAGTCTGCTAACGAGCCAAAGGTCGTGAACAAGGCGAATTGAATTGAAAAAGATATCGCTTGGACATACAAAAGCATGGATGACACAGGAATGCCCATGGGACTATTCATCCAGCGAATATAACATGGTTTCAATGTATCATTCAGATCACAGCCTCGAATATCAGGCGTTTCACGATAAAACCCATCTCGGTAGGCTAGCATCTGCAATATATTAGGCATATAACTGTTGATTGTATAGCCATTGTTCTATGAATTTCCCCTTGTCATTCAATGCTATAGCTGCCAAAATCAAAATCTTACGCCATTATAGTAGAGATAATAACCCCATAGTTCCCATCGTGTTGCAGGCGGTTGTTCCAGCACCTTTTTTCCCTTCTCCGTTGTTGGATCAATGTCACTGTCACTTGATTCGAATGGGCTTGCAAACAAGCCTTTTGTAGGACTCATGTAATAGAAAGAAAGGGAAAAAAAAGAAAAGGGAAGAGAAAAGCAGGAGAGGAAGAAGAAAGAGAGAGAGAGAAAAAAAGGGAAATGACAAAGGAAACTGTCTATATATATATGGGAAGAAAAAAAAATGCGGGTAACTTGTTTGTGGTCATGGAGAGAGAGAGATTCGTATTCTCTGCGACACAAGGGTCTTCAGGGTCATCTGGTAACTTGTTTCCCACCAAACTTTTTTACTCGTTCCTTTTGGTAACTTTCCCCAGTCCATGGTTATCCAATAAACCGAGGACCCTGCAAGCTTACATAACTCCGCATGACACACTTCATCATATTTCGTCCTACGTTACCCCACGATACGACTCCCGGTGTTTTTAGAAGGTAAAAGTCGCTGCTTTAAAAATGTCGGTCGCCGTTTTATAAAATAGATGGCGCTTTTTGCCTGAGAATCAAAAAGCATGTCCGAGAATAAGTCGGACCAAGTGCTATTAATCAGCAGCAGGGTCCAAAGCATGACAAGTCAAATGGATAGCAAAGTTATATAAGCATTTTTTGGTTAGACAGAGCAAGCTATCCAATTCAACTCATACAATTATCTTCACAATGACTCAAAATCTTCTTGCTCCAATCGACCTTCGTAAAATTGCTCTTCAGCGCAGGATCGCTATGGCGACTTGGACCTGATTCCGTGCCCCCCCCCCCCCTGCTGCGCATGTTTCCACCGATATTATTGCCAAATACTGCGAACAGCGCGTGAGCCGTCCAGGAACATTGCTCATGACCGAAGGCACATTTGTTACAGAAAGAATAGGCGGTTACAGAAACGTTCCAGGCCTATGGAACAAGGAACAGTTGGCCAGATGGAAGAAGGTGTTAGATGCAGTCCATGGCAAAAAGTCTTGTGTTTTTGTTCAGCTGTGGAGTCTCGGGAAGTCTTCACTTGCTATACCAAATTATTTGGATTCGATGCAGTCTCTTCCGCTGACTGCCCCGCCATTGATGACAACTCTCAAAAGGTTCGCGCCTTGACAATCGCCAGGTCAAAGAGTATGTGCAGGACTTTATTACCGCCGGAAAAGATGCGATTGAAGCGGGAGCTGACGGTGTTGAAATCCACGGTGCAAATGGCTATATCTTTGAGTAATTTTTGAATGAGAATCTGGACAATCAGCGCACAGACGAGTATGGTGGATCAATCGAGAACCGCGCTCGATTTTTGCTTGAGGCGATTGACGGTCTCATTGAAGCTGTGGGTGCGGACCAGGTTGCCGTGAGGCTCTCTCCTTACAACGCCTTTGGTAGTATGACGGTCGATCCATTAGCGGTGTCTCAATACGCTTATGCGCTTGCTGAACTCCAGAAACACGCGGATGCAGGAAAGGAATTGGCTTATGTACATACGCTGGACGCACAGAAGGAAACCAAGAACGCCTCTGGTAAATCAATTATCGAGGAGAACTTGGAATGGATTCGCGCTTGTGGCGTGGTGTCTGGATCCGTAAGAGGGACATAATACGCGAATCGGCTTTCACGTTAATTTCGGTTGATCCAAAGGTGCTTGTCAGCTTCGATCGTGATTTCATTTCCAAACCCGATCTATAAACCGTCTCAGAACTGACTGGCTATTGAACTATGGTGACTTATCCACTTACTATTCCGGAGATGAAAAGAGCTATGTCGACTATCCATTTGACGAAGCAGTGAAAACTTAACTATACTCCGTAATATCTTCAGACTTGTGAATAGGCGATTGTCCAGAAGTTTTGTAGATATGTAATCATTTTCCAAATCAAAAGATGACGAATACATATGCAACATCTGAGCGGCTGCCGATGTTCTAAGAGATAAGGTTGGTCGTAATGATCGCTGCTTCACGATAGTACAAACGTTTCTGAGGAGGACGCACTCATTTTATTTGTTTAGAAAGGGTCTTACGAAAGAGATGACGTGTGATGTACAAACACGCAGCATTCACTCAACTTTCGGACGTTCTGAGAGACACAACCATCCTCCATAGGAACGTTGTCTATAATGGGGTAGTGACCTTTCACTTACGGTACTGGTCGTTTCATCCACAGTGTCTTTCAAAAAGCCAATATAGTGGCCCGTAACAGTGCCATTACTCACATATCCAGATTCCTGTCCAGTCTATCTCTTCTTAACAGGCCTCGGTATTCTCACATTTACTCTCATTAAACCTGAAGCAGAGTTAGCACCCAATATAGCTGTAGTCTTTTCTCTCGTAATTTAAAGGGTAACAATAGCAGGAGTACCTTTCTTAGACCAAGCCCTTGTATGTTTCATGTTTATATGAAATGCAGACTCGTCGAGGAACACACAATTGGTCAGGAAGTCCGTAGCAGTTTGTTCCCACTTGCACGTGTTGAGCATGCAAACTAATCGTCTCAAAAGCAAATCGTTCCTGGTCAACGATATATTCCATAGGTTCAGGTATACCGTTCTCATCGACAACATTTCTTTGTCCACCTTTCGTAGGAACGGCTTCATTTGGCCCCTCGTTCTTTCGTTGCTCAAATAGTCTCATGATTTAAGGATTTGATGGCGCCAGGATCAAGTCGAAGAAACTCAGTCATGTTAGAAGTTTTTCATATCGACGTAATAGGCCCAACGGTAAAAAGGGAAAAGGGAAAATAAAACAGTCATCGTCTTACCTCATCCTTAAAAGGATTCAGCGAGACGCAATGCATAGAATCAGCAACGTAGCAGGCCACGGCTCCAGGTTGCCGGGTTGCTTACTACGTGATGACAAACTTACTACTATTGCGGGTAAGCTATGAATGGTTAATAGAGGAAAAGGGTTGTGCCAGGGAAAAATTGATATACTATCATGTGGACAGAGGGAATGAGAACGCTATGGGAAGTCGAGATGCATTTGCGAAGTTTGTGCACCTCCATGTTTCGTACACAGAGAAGAGAAGTTTGACCACCTGAGAAAAATAAAGGCAAAATAATGTTTGTCTCTCTCTCTCTCTCTCTCTCTCTCTCTCTCTCACACACACACACACACACACGCAAACGTTAATCTATGTCTCCTGCTATCATGTGCATGGAAAACTCGTTTGAGTCTCGGGTTTTGTCAAAAGCTTCTATGAAAAGCATGATAGGGTCATCCTTTGCATCTTTTGGTGAACAGAGAATTAGCTAAGTGATAATAAACTTAGAGGAACCCCACCCCCAAAAATAGTCGTCAGATGGCGGAGTGCCTGACATATGCAGGCCTCTTAACAGTACATCCTTCTTTCCTTCCCGGATCAGGATCCGATGAAAAATCACTGACATGCCATGACTTTACGTAAAAAAAAAAAAACCAGGCAATAACTGACGGCTTGAAAATTTAAAATGTCGGCATTTACCCCACAATAAAAATAAAAATAAAAAAAGGACATCCATGTCAATGCCATGTGTGTTACCTAACTTTGGTTGAACTTTTGTGATAGGGCACCCGTTTCATTCATCGCAAAGATAACACATGCACTTGAATGATGCACTTTTTGAAGAGGCGAACCAGCATTTTTTTTTATTATCTTTCTCCAAAATAATATCCGTCATTGTTTGATCTATAAAGGAAAGTTCAATTTGGCCTGATGCTTCCAGTTTGAACCGGAACCGCATTCATCCCATGACATGTATAACAACTACGAGCCCTAAAGTTGCACATGCTATCGTTTGCTCCGACGCATCCACAAACTTTGATGCGAAACCCCAAATACGTTATATACAAAGCTGGATAGACAAAGTTTCTGTTGTTTCAATCAGGTTGGCTAGATGCCTTCTCTGTAGTGTCCTTATGCGTGCCTATTGCTGTCTCTTTTCGGCCCTTATGCGAAAACCGATCCCATTGTCCGTCGCTACTCCCATCATCTTCATCTTCTTCTGTTGACATATCTTTGACCAGTATCCTATCATTCGTCTCGTCTTCTTTTGCAGTTTTCTCGGACCACGCTGTTTCGCGTAACCTCGTCAACTTGTAGAATGATTTTTTCATCTCCTCCTCCTCCTCTTCTTCTTCCTCTTGACCTGATTGAAACTCTGGTAGTAACGGTGCAGGAGAAAAGCCATACGCATTCTCATCGCCAAACTCCTGACCAATGTAGGGCGTAGGTGTTTTGGTATCAATCAGTGATATAGGAGGCAGTACCGTAAAAATCTCGTTCGGTTCGTCGGCCGTGGTGGAGTAAGCACAGAAAGGATCGGGATTTTGGGCGATCATCTTTCGAGAACGTTGTGAGTGGTGGTTATTTTGGTTTACGCGAATTTTACCTGTTCAAGTACAGGATCTGCAAGTCCCTTGTTTGAAATCCGTTCATAGATATCCACCTGTGCACGCACAATCGTTGATAATTTTCCCAAGACAAGATGGTTATGCCTTCTCTCCATATCAATGATATGCCGTTGATAATCACTTTTAATGCGGTCCACCTCGTCTACCTGACGTGTAAGATCCTGAAGCGCCTGCCGAAACTGTCGGATATCTGTCCCACAAAAAAAAAAAAGATTTAAAAAAGTAATCCTTCAAAATCAAAAATTTGCTATATCTACCTCGTTTGCCTTTTCTTCCATTTTTCATATTTTTAGCCTCTGTGTCACGAATCTTCTTACTCATCACCTTGAGCGCCGACTCATAGTTTTCTTGACTTTGCTAAAAAAGAATAGAACAACGAGTCAGGTCATGGGTCCCGAGCACATTCTTTCTTGCTGTTCTTTATGTTGTCCACTAAACAACAAACAAATAGAACCTTACCTGTATAACCTGTTTGTGATGTTCAAGATGTTCTGCCAGGGGTTGTTCAAAGGCTTTATAAAACATATCACTCTATCCTCTTTTATCAGTTGGTAGAAAAAAAGAAAAGAAGATCATTCTTTACAAGTATCTGTTGATGATTGGATAATAATAGCTGTAATCCTGCCGCAGCCTGCATTCCCTGGCCTTTTTTTTTTTTTACTGTTCAGTACAAATGCTGAGGGATATAGTACGTATATTTTCACCTGTTTCTGCTGCTGTTTTACTGTGCGCCACCTTTTCAAGGGCATAGCCGAATCCTGCAGCTGCCCCGGCCAACTGTATCATATGTTCTCGGTATACTTTGGCGGCTGATATTAGATCCTCATATGACTCCAAAGAAGTCTTAATGTCTTGCTTAGAAAGATAGAGAAAGTCCTCTGGAAGTGCTGGTTCTGAATGAATGGAAGCATTGTCCAATGAGCCCCCACGAGTAGTGGATGTATATTGATAACTAGTACAAGACATGACCGACATGGCACGACGACCACATAACGAATCGGAAGCAACGGATGTTGGATCGCTGTTGTAACAGCTGTTAGGTGGTAACATGGAAGTACAGGTTGGTTGTAAATGAGGTGATAAAAAGGACATGTTAATAGAGTGGTCCAAGGACCAAAAGAAAAAAGAAAACAGAAAGTTAAAAAAAAAAGGAACGGAGAAAGGAAGGAGAAAGAGAGAGAGTGTGTGTGTGTCTGTGTCGAAAGATGATATCCTTGTGACTTTTTTGTAATTCACTGCTATCCAAATCATAACGCTAAGCTTTCTTACAAGACAAGTTTGTCAACAGCCGCAACTAATTCTTGTCCTTCCTTCACATAATCAATGAGAGCAACTTCCACGATTTGATACTTGACACGAGTAGTGGCCTGAGAAAAACAATGCATGGATGAGTATGCGAGATGGAAATCCCAGATACCATATCTGTAACGTTGTCTTACATTATATGTCTCCGACTTGGCCCTGGCTTTGATATTATACGTCTTGAAAAGTGCCTTTGTAAACGTCTTTTGATAGGCATCTGAATCGTTCTCCTTTAATGCCATAAGGTCGTTTGCAGTTGTGCCCAACACTTGAGCACCGATTTCATCGAAGGCATTCATGAATATCTGTGCCGATGCATCCTCCACACTAATCGTCAAAAGATATCTGTTGCAACAGCAAAAATTACCATCCGTTATACAAACAGCCATCTAAAGTAGGTAAACCGTACCTCCATTTGGGCGCTTCGTGAGTAACTTGACATTTCTCACATCGCCATCCCATATCTTCCTGTACCACCTTCTTCATGCAGGTTGGACAAGATGGATATGTCGGGTTCTCTTGTCTCATGTACACGATGGTACCCCGCACCATAAAGTAATCAGCCTAGTTCAAATCTCAACGTTCAGCATTGACAGTGACAAAAGCACCCAGCACAACAACACATACCCGATCGGACATGCCGAGATTTTCCGACTTCACTTGTTGAAGGCTGATTTTTCCAGTGGAACGCTGACTGACAACACCAGATGCTTGTCCATTCGTGAATGTCTCATATGTAGCAGAAGAACCAATCGTGTTATACCTGCACGATTCTTGAGCATTTCCCTTTGCAAAGAATCAGCTATCTTTCTTACCATTGTGCAAGCTGCTGTCGTTCGGGGATGTCTGGGTTAACCTTCATTTGACCACTGCTGGAAAGAGAGAGCGATCGTCCGCCAAAGTCACTAACACGAGCACCCTTAATAGCCACAATTGGACTACCAGATGAATCAAATTGTTCTGCGAGACGGTCCCAAAGCGTCAATCTGATCTGCTTCTGGCTATCATCCACAATAATCACTTCTCTCTTCTTGGTCTGTAGAAAACAATCGTATGAACTAAATAGAAAAAGGGACATCACCTCCTTACTGGTCTTCCGGTTGCTTTGGAAACAATCTCTTGAGCGCCCATATCCTCCTTTACCACACCAAGGACATCTAATCCACGAACAGTTGAGCTCCCAAAGTTCCCTTTTCTTTGATGCCATTTAATTCCGTACCGATTGTGCTGCCTTTTTCTTGGTTATCGATATCCGCAATCTTGATAAAGCTGAAGTTCATTTGAGGAACTGCGGCTTCATCGGAACACTAAGCATGTCGCATTAGAAACGTTGGCGTCGGTCGAACACCTACCACTTCGATCTCAGTTCCGTGATCGAAACTCAGTTCGTACTCGTTATCCAGCGTCGAAAACTGCTTCTTTGCCATGGACACTCTAGCCCTAGAGATGTAGTACACCTAATTGATACGTACATCAGAAAAGCTAATGGATCCCAGGTCAACTTACTTTGCCTTCCTCCAGAATGTGGTACAAGCGATCCACTTGATCGTTGAAAGCAGTAGCCTTAATCTCACCCTGCAAACCTTGTGTTAACTATGATACGCGACCTGCATTGGATTACGTACAGATTTATCCAACAAATTCACGCTGAAGAGTTTTCCATCCGATCTGGCATTGTGCCAATGCTTGATATCCGATTTCTGAGTTACCCTAGCTTTAATCGTCCATCTGCAAAAATGGAAATTGGTGAACAAAGTAAAAATCGCTTTTACGTCCGTACTTGTTTTGGTAGGGGTTAAGGGCCTTGATGGGGAACAAAGATGCTTCCAGCTGCGGATTGACTCTTCCTGTTGGAGCTGCATAGCTCGTGTTCGATTGCATGAACATGGGTTGCTGCGCTTCAGTTGTTGTTGCAGGTGGTGGTGCTGCGGAACTTGGTTGGGCCTGTGGTGAGTTTTGACTTGGCGCTTCAAGAGATTGAGGGCTGCCGATTCTTTGGCCGAAATCGCGATTGACAACGTCCAAGGAGATAATGATCACAACTCTGATCGGTCCCCATGAGCACGAGCACATCAACGAGATCAAGCTTACCTTCGGTTGTTGAGTTTATTACACACAAATTCGCCGAGACGCACAACAGAGTATCGGATCACTTCCTCCTTCTCAACAGCACCAGTCAATTGGTTCGAAAACATGGCTGCAATTAAAAATTTAGTAACAAAAATCATCGTATTCTGCAAATGATTTGACCTTGCATGTAAGAGATTCCGTCAGAAATAATGACTCTGAGTGAAAATCATGAGCGTCTGGTTGTTGGTGGCCTGAACACGTACCTGTAACGAGTTCCATTGCTTGCAGGCACTGGCTTTATATTAACCAATTGAAGAACTGGGAACTTGTACAAAGCATTGTCCTTATCATCGTCGTAAAGCGCCTTAATAGATCCTTCAGTGAGCTGTGCCATCGTTGTTCAAGTAGCGAGTTCTGCGCGAAACGCGTCCCACGAGCAAATAAAAATTTCGTGGCGCGTGACCATACGTCACTAAATCGCGAAAATTTCGTTTTTCGATCCTCTTTCACAGCGCCGTAAGAATTTCGGATCAGGTTTTGACGCAAGATAGTCTTCTCCGTACGAACCTGTAACTTCATCAAGTAGATGCTCGAGAAAGTTTTGTACAACACCCTCATTGTAACTCATGTGTTGCTCTTTGGTGGACACGCGCCGCAAATCCAAATCATGGATTGTCTTGCGTAGCATAGAGAAAAAAAATTCATTATTCATGTAGAATGGTGCTAGCTAGTTCAAGAAGAACGTGATAGGCGTACAGATGGTCCAACAGTAAGCTTTGGGTTTAAACCCACCTGAGATCGATAGGTTGACAAAATTACTTCGTGTCGCTCATCTAATGAAAATAATAATCGTCAATGATCCCCCACTTAAATTATGGTATATTAAAATTATCCTAAGATAACCGCACGCAGGGCGCGCTTCGCGGGAGAATAAACACATCCAATTGTCTCTGGCGAGAGATCACATGAATGTGACACTTCTCGCATTATGGAGTGTAGCGTGGGCTGTCCAAGACCGAGCATGTTCAGCAATGCATTCTGTGGACTGGTTACCTTCAATTATATAGCGGCATATCGTGCTTACTTAAAGAAAGTCGTTCCCGAATGACGATCATCGCATCGTTCGGAATCGTGAAAAAGGAGTACACGATACATGGTTTATGGAATCAAAGCCATCCTATCCTTTTGATTATTCTTCCAAGACGTTCTGAGGGCGATTCAATCATTATAGACCGCAGATGAAGGTAATGATTTCGTAAGGAAGAGCTTAGCAAAGCAATTGCTTCATAGCAATGGGTAATGTCTGGATGAGGTTTGCCTACCATGAGATCCGCACTCCAGGGATGAATACAGTGGTACGCGATCCGCCAGTTTGGAAGTAAAGCAAAAAATCTAAGTGCTCCTAATGAATAAACATTCTTTGGGTACAGCGTGTCAGGATTTTTATTGAGAACGCGCAATCTCGGCAACCAGATCTGCTGCTTGCAGAATGGATGCTTTACAGAGCAAAAAAAAAAAAACAAAAACAAAAACAAAAACAAAAAAACGGCAAGTCGAGCTTCATTATCTCGCAACGCCCCTGAAAAAAATCTATCAATAAACTCCATTTTGAAATGTTCAATAAACAGTACAGAGTTCCATACAAAGGATATTAAGTATCCAAGCTTGCGTCTTGCCATGGAATATCATTTTAGGCAGAGACAATGAGCAACTCGGGAGAACCAATCGATGGCTGCAATGCCTCCCGCACCTTAGTGATTTTCACATGACGTTTCACAGAGTTGCGCCATGCATAGCATGCAAACCATAGTCAATGCTATATGGCGCTATCGGAACAAAATTAAAAAAGATGATGTAAAAACTGTAATGATTACGTGTACCTTTTACGAAAGGTTTCAGCTCGGTAGTATTCCTGACGATATTGAAGGTTTGCTACTGCTGCTGACAATCAGTTCCTTCTGTATAGTGCTCCGCATTGTACCTTCCTTTTTCTTTTATTTGACAAGCCTACACAGATCATCGATAGTGATTGCTCAGACATTTGTAGCACATCATCATGAAGCGCATTCTGTTTTATATAAATCTATGGACTTGCTAGTGGCAATGTATGAATTAGGCTGACATTGCGTGCTGATAATTCCTGATCACGGAATACAGCATGCTAAATTTGTTCAAGATGCTGAGATGAAAGCAGATCCGAGCTGGGGGGTTAATGATGGAGCAGCCGTCGTCATCTAGGATTGGCACGGTGTTCAAAATTTGAAGTAGAAGGTTTCTATGAAAATCATTAGATCTTCCACCGCCATCAAGTGACTGTCTGATGAAAAGATGAAAGCATGTTTTCTGGTTAACAAACGAATGGCAATATATCCAGCATTGTTTTATCGGTTAAGATCCGAAGTTGCCTATTGTACCTACAGATCAGTGTAATCTTTAATAACAAGAAATTTGTCGTTTGTGCAATAGTCCCACCATCTCACAAAACGTAAATGACACCTAGCACAACTGATATGACACCATATCTCGTGAGAACTAACTTTAATGCCGAATTCAAAATCCGCCCTGCAATGTATAAGATTCCCCACATTTGGGCAGCTTTTCCCCTTTCCTTACCCATTATGACCAATAACGACAACCGAACCGAGCGCAAGCTGCACTTTGACACTCTCCAACTTCATGCAGGTCAAGTTGTTGACCCTGCTACAAATGCCAGAGCTGTCCCCATCTATGCTACCACATCCTATGTCTTTGATAGCACGGATCATGGTGCAGACCTTTTCGCGTTGCGCGCTGCTGGCAATATCTACTCCAGGTAAAACCTTGTGATCTCCTTGGAAGGACCTTGTACTCATCTGTATTAGAATCATGAACCCTACAAACGATGTATTTGAGAAACGTATTGCTGCCCTGGAAGGTGGTGCAGCAGCTACACTGGTTGCATCAGGTTGATATGCTTTTGTCTTACGGTATTGTTCGCTAAGCAAAAATCTATAGGCCAAGCTGCTCAGCTCCTTACATTTATCACGCTTCTCAAGTCTGGCGACAACTTTGTGGCAGCCGCAAGCTTGTACGGCGGTACCTATAACCAATTTAAGATCTTGTTCCAAAGATTCGGAATCACTGCTCGATTTGTCAACAGCAGCGACCCTGAGGAGTACCGTAAACAGATTGATGAAAAGACAAAGGCTCTCTATGTTGAAAGCATCGGAAACCCCAAGTTTGACGTCCCTGACTTTGAAGCCTTGGCTAAGGTAGCCCATGACGCTGATATTCCTTTCATCGTTGACAAGTAAGTATTTGTTCATCCATCATCCATGTTACTGAATTTTTTTTCTTCCTATGATAGCACTTTTGGAGCTGGTGGTTATCTTGTCAACCCTATTACACACGGTGCAGATATTGTTGTCCATTCGGCAACCAAGTGGATCGGGGGGTACGTTTAGATCGGCGTAATTTAAGGCGGAAAACTCACACATCTCTCGTTTCACAAATAGCCATGGTACCACTATTGGTGGTGTTGGTAAGTTACATCTTAAGACTTCTTTACAAGTGGGACTTATAGGTTGTGGTATATACAGTTGTGGATGCTGGCAACTTCAATTGGGCAAACGGAAAGTTCCCGGATTTCACGGAACCTTCCGAAGGTTATCATGGATTAAAGTTTTGGGACACCTTTGGTAAACTAGCTTTCACCTTCCGCCTCAAGACAGAGTCACTGCGTGATGCTGGCCCATGCCAGAACCCATTTGGTGCCTTCTTGTTGCTACAAGGTAATGAAAAAGACAAGTCTACAGCATCATTTGAAACTGAAGGTCCATGGCAGGTTTGGAGACGTTGTCTTTGAGAGTCCAACGTCACGTTGACAACGCTCTTGAATTGGCACGGTGGCTGAAATCCAGAGATGATGTCTCATGGGTATCCTATCCCGGCCTCGAGGATCATCCGTACCACGAGATCGCTAAAAAGTACCTCAAGAATGGTTTTGGTGGTGTCCTTACCTTTGGCGTAAAAGGATCTCTAAAGGTAACCAACCTACATGTCCAAAAGCAAGCTAAACCCAAGCTCTTTTTTCAGGCATTTATTGAGAATGTCAAGATTGCCTCTCATCTAGCCAATGTTGGTGATGCAAAGACCTTGGTTATTCCACCCGCCTTGACAACGCATCAGCAGCTAACGGACGAAGAACAAGCTGCCTCTGGTGTAACCAAGGACATGATTCGTGTCTCCGTTGGCATTGAGTAAGTTGTACGATGAAAAGCTACGCGTTCATCTCTGACGCAATTCTGTTAGGCATATCGATGATATCAAATGGGACTTTGCGCAAGCCCTGGAGGCTGCCAGTAAAGCATCGGAATTAGATCTCAACAAGCTCACAATTTCTTAATTTGTACTTAAAACACATTTACTAAATATTCTTTACCACATCTTTCCCAATACGTATGATGTCGCATTTTATGGGTGCCTATGATTGATACAGAGGCATTAGATCGCAGTGACACCTATTCCTGAGAACACCATACGCCTCCAAAGTACATCAGGAGTTTCCTACCCTTGTTATTGTACTATTAAACCGATTGGAGGATGCTACGCCTCAAACAGGAGAAATCGGTAAATTCATAATTTCATAACAGAAGGGGTTAATCGGTTTCTCTGAAACACTTGAGGTTTGCAGGAATCTCGCACACCAAACTCTTTGGTAACCATCCGTCATTGGTCAACAGCAGATATGGGGGTAACATTAAAAGCCATGTGGCGACTGTGTACCTATTTGTTGGTATCTTTAGACATGCAATATCTATCAATGATTGCACGTACCATGACGTCTCTGACTTCATTTCGTGACATCTGTTACGCCCTGACTCTCACTGTGGCTGATAATAGAAGCGTGAGACAAATGCGTTTAATAAAGCAAAGTGGCTGTGCAATTATTCGAGAGTTCCAGTGCAATTTACGCAGCTGGTGCATAATATGCCGCAAAAAATAAATGATGGCCTATATTGGTCGAAAAGAGTCGAGCACATCGATCAATTAGATACCGTCGGGTACATCGATGACGTTTCAAGAACAGAATGCCTTTGGTACGGATTAATAAGCTGACTTTTCAATGCTGTGAAGGACATCAAAGCTGAACATCCGCGCAGCTGTAAAGGGATTTTCATTGGTTGTCAAGTCAGACCAGGATGCGTGTTGTGACGCGACACTTGGGACGCGATTAGTTGCGATCGCAGACGCGTTTTTAACTTTTCCACCACGAACATGACACTTGGAGACACTGCGCCACAGCACGAAGAGCAGCAGTACTTGAAACTCATTCAACGTATTATCGATGAAGGTGAACACCGTGCTGATCGTACTGGCACGGGTACCATCGCGATCTTCGCTCCTCCCCAACTGCGATTCTCGCTCAAAGACAATGTCTTCCCATTGCTTACTACCAAGCGTGTTTTCTTCCGGGCTGTACTGGAAGAACTCTTGTGGTTTATTCGCGGTGACACCAATTCAAAGCATTTGAGCGATCGTGGTGTTAAAATCTGGGATGGCAATGGCTCACGCGAGTACCTCGACAAGCTTGGACATACTGATCGCAGAGAAGGTGATCTCGGCCCTGTTTACGGATTTCAATGGCGTCATTTTGGGGCAGAATACGTTGACTGTGATACGGATTACACCGGAAAAGGAGTCGACCAACTGCAACAAGTAATCGATAAAATCAGAAATAATCCTACCGATCGCCGTATTATCCTTTCGGCTTGGAACCCAGCTGGTAAAGTAGAGCGCGTGTGTACATACGAACAAGTACAAAGACTTATATTATTGTGCAGATATCCCAAAGATGGCTTTGCCTCCTTGCCATGCGTTTTGTCAATTCTATGTATCCAACCCTCCCGCTGATGGAGGTCGGGCACGTTTGTCTTGCGTTCTCTACCAACGTTCATGTGATATGGGGCTGGGTGTGCCATTCAACATTGCATCCTATGCTTTGCTGACTCGGATGATTGCTCACGTTACAGACCTTGAGCCTGGTGAGTTTATTCACACCATGGGTGATACCCACGTCTACGTTGATCATATCGAGGCTCTGAAAGAGCAACTTAAGCGAGAACCTCGGCCATTCCCCACACTGACATTCCGTCGCGACATCAAGGACATTGACGACTTCCAATACGATGACATTGTGCTGGAGAACTACAAACCCCACGGCAAAATCGAAATGAAGATGTCTGTGTAAAACGCTGTACCGTACCCAACTTTTTCCCTATTGTATCATAAACTTCATTTCCCTTTTTCTTTGATCAAGCATGGTAAATAAGTTGATGTCCATCCTTTTCTACATAGCAGTGTGCATAACCTGTCTAATGGCAAACCGTCACTATCAACTGGAGGCTCCTGGGTGGAAGGATGGTGATATTATCTATTGGCGATATAATTCACATTCTTTTGTTTGGTAAGCTCCAGTATAGAGAAGCAGGAAAGGTGGTGGATTTGAAGAACGAATCGCGATAATACGCTCCAGACGAGCATGCGAAGCAAGATCCCGGATCAACGGAGATGTTTTGATAAGAATGGTATGCCCACTATGGCCAGGGCATATGACATCCAGTATGAAACTAGGGCATCTCAGCCAAGTCTAGCTTTTAAACAATGTGACATAACTTTTACTTCTGCTTGTAATGAGAATGGGGGGGAAGTTCCTTACTTTGACATACACCTTGCAGCTTTTTATCAAGTAGTTATCTCCTACATGAAGAGGAACGTCTTGGCAATGCTGCATCAATACCGTTCGGCGCCAAGGGATATGTGCCCTGTCGGAGAGAGAGAGAGACAACAGCAGCTTCCGAAGGTAAAACTCCTCCAGTACTTTAGGATTCCGCCCTTGTACAGATGGCTATGACCCGACGCATAGAGAGTTACGCTTTTCCCAAAATCAATGTCGCTATCAGCCAGACTGTGTTTAGCTGCCCCTGGCACAGAGATTACTGCCCAACGTTATCATCCTTAAACTTTTATTTTTAGCAGAGTAACTATCGCAGAAGTCCATTTCGCAGATTATGTCATGCTGTATTTCATGTTGATATGGAACGCAGATTCATCAAGGAAGACATGGTCATGTTCGATCTGCGCATCTGGCTGATGATGCTCGTCTTGGATGCCTTCAGTGCCTCAAACTCAGCGATCTTCCGTCTGTGCAATTTGAGGTGAGTTTTTACGTTCATCACGTAAAATGCATAGGGAACTACTGTTGTCACGCTTTTTAAAGATGCTGTCAGGGTCCTTCTCAGAGCATAATAGTCTACTTCGTAAAAGATGATAACTTGTTTTGAATATGTCAAGGACGTACAAAGGAAAAAAGTCCAGTTCTCAGGTATTCGGAAACCGACCAGTTTCTGTAGGGATGGATTCGCCAAGACTTGTCCGGTAACATCCTCTGCAGACACAACGTTTGACATGACATGATAGCAGCAGCTTCTGATTTCTATTTTCGGGAAACAGTGGAGATGTGTTTTATGTTGGGGATGGCGCATAAATCTTTTAGATCACAAATTGCCACTGTTGCACCGGCTATTTTTAGATATGATGCATAAAGACAAGCGGAGAGCATAGCTTTCGGTGACTCAACAAGAGAAAGGAAAAATCGGGCATAATACACTGGTCTATATTCGAACAAAAAATATAGACCTCAATGTAAATCTCAGATGGTTGGTGCAATCTTGGCAGATCAGTCTTTCCGTGTTTAGGAGTTTAGCAGAGACTATCTAATCGAGCCTGTCGTGTTTTGCATCGTACCATGGTCTAACAATACACACAATGCAATTATTTGATTAATGTTCTATGCAGTAACCACATGAAGACACAGTAAACGAATCCAAGTTCTCCACTACCAGGCCGAGTCATTGACGGAGATGGTTCTAGATCGACGGAGCTTTATCTGATATACCAAGTCTAGCGACTATCCTAAAGCAGACGCCTTTCCCGAAAGATGTGGCGTATTAGTTATCCGTGGTCTCTCAAAGTCTTTCATGCTTCATAATATCTCCAGCGCTAATTTGATGGCATACAGCAATCCCGAGAGCATTCGGTAAGAGTCACCCCAGTGTATCAGCTATCCTTTCCTGTATGGTCCTGATTGATAGACTTGCGCAATCGTAGCAAACAGAGTATAGCGTACATATAACGATAGTAACGTGGTGGGTCCCTGTTTGTTTTCTAACTTCCACTCAGTCTATCAAGCAAGCGTCTATCCTCCCGCATTTCGTATCCAAGGCTACACCATGTTATATTTCGTTCATCATAGTCATAAATTCGAGTATAACTACTCTCTGCATGCAAAATCTGCACCCTATGGATGCCGCGATGGATACAATTTGGTTTCACAAACCTTTTGGACACAAACCTCATGACGTTTTGAGTAACCTTGTCTCAGTTGTTGCATGTCGTGTCTTAATCCATGGATATCGTCCGCTATAGCATCAGATACTAAGTATCCAGCGTTGTTGAATATGGCTCGACTAACACAGAAGCTGTTGTTGTTGCTATGCTCTGCTCAAGACGTCGCTGCATCTAACAAGATGGTCTGATGCATGGGCACAGAAATGCTTCCCCGCAAATCGCTCACGTGCCGGTCAGTTATTTGGTTTGGGAAATAGCTTCCTCTGAAGGCTACCCCGCGGACAAACATTGATTTTAGGGAATCACCTTTGTGAGGGGGGTGTGAGACCATCTATGGCGCGAATGGATGATCGGAGTAGCGACGCCGGATAGGAAACTTTCGAGCTTTTCATGTCCTCACGACCGTGACATCGCGGCTGAACTTCGGTGAGTCTGTGTACTTCTATATGTTGGGGGGTTTTTTTGTTATACTGACAGAGTAGACGTCGGAAGGATGCGCGTCAACTGCATAAATCAATGATCTGTTGTAGTAAACCTTTACGTTAAGCCAGTCCTGGTTCATACTAAAATGAGGGAAGTTTCCGTCTTTAATAGGCCATTGGACAAGGACTATCGGGCATTTTGCAGACTCATACAGAGCAGGGAACACATGCCCTAACGTGCGAAAGATTACGCGGCGTCAGATCACCACCAGTATTCTGGATATATTCCCTGGCTTCCTTCTTGAAATTCAGAGGGAGAAGACCGAGAGTTATGTGTCTCTCGTACTCTCGCTGCGCAACGGCATCATATGCTGCACTCGATCCCTAGACAACATCCCTTTGCCCTGGTTGAAGTGGGATATTGACAACTCCACAAGCTCTTCAGGGGTATGGCCGCCTTGCGCGGTATGATGGACGCGATCCTTGTACCTCTCTCACAATTTTGTTGTCGTCGTCCATCGTTTCGTCCTTTCTTCAACCACATATTCGTGGCAATTCCCTGGATGTCAGTCTACCCATATAAATGTCAAGAAACTGAACTGCATGAAGGTTAACCATTGCAGGAAGTTGTTGCTCAGTGGCTTCCATTTTTGGTTCATGTACGGAACCGTCGGCTCTTCGAACCTTCTTCAAGTTGCATCAAAATACAGCCACCTCGTCAAGAAAATGAAATGACTTCCCTTCGGCTACGATGCGATGGTCTCATAAGGATTCTATAAAATTCCTAACGATGACACTAAGTATGTTGTCCTGCCTATGCTTCATGTATCATTAATCATCTCCTGTTTTGTCTTTTGTATGTCGATGTGTGATGTTACGTACTTGATCGTTCCTTCTCAGAACGAAGCGGCGTATGGCCGAGGATTCTGGTTTCTTTCAATGTCTTCCTCGCTGATTGGTAAAACGAGGACTCTTCGCTGTTGCTAGTGATACTTAGCATACAAAAACGACATGGCCGAATAATGCAATCAGACCCCTTAATGTGCCATGGATTTTCAATTTCCGGCGAAAAGCATTATTTTTATTGGAGTCACTGGTTGTCACAATATATATAATCTTGGGTTACAGGTTGTGACTCAGCCAAATAAAAAAAAAAAGGTAAAGGACTCAAGATAATGTCTGCAGTGAAGAAGTCGGTCGGTGTTTCTGTTGCTGAATTTTTTTTGAGACCAGCAGGAGACGTTCATTTGCAAGAAGTTGATCGAATTTGGCTTGAACATCAGGATCATTTTGATAATACCGACTTGTCCGTCGTGTGGGTATTGAGGCCGTTTCGGTCTTTTCATCGTCTAATAGTAACTTGTCACTTGGTTCGTTTATTGATTGTTGATATGATGAATGATAAATGCTATGACGATGATGATGCGTTTGATCTACTGAATGCCTGATAGGTGCTTCGCTCATGGGTGCCGTTGGTCCGGAAGTGAAAAATGTCCATGATTTTGGTCGTTTGCCGAGGAGTCTTTTTAGCTTTGAGTCTTGAGATGATAACATGATAGGAGAGAAAAGGGAAGGTAAATAAAGAATAAAAACAATGCTAAAGGGATCTTTTTTTATGGCTTTTATCCACTCTAAAAAAAAAGAGAGGTACGGAGGTGACACGAAATCTTAATCTGCGCCCTGCGTTCATGGGTTCCTCAGCCATCAAGCCACAGCTAACTCAAACTCATCCACCTTGGCATTGTCGGTTGTCTACTACTAATTTGCTTTACAGGCATCCTTATCTTTCTTTTTTAGTTTACTTTCACGTAACGCAAAGAAGAAGGTTATAAGGAAAATGTTTATAAAAGTGTTACAGGTTTGTTTCCAAAAATATCGGAAAACAGGCACTTAACCGGGAATAGCGAGAAATGCATATGAAAAATATAGTGTGTAATTCAAATTTTTCTATTGTTGTGAAGAGATTTGTTGGTATTACCAAGTATGTTTTGTTGCCGACGTATGATAAGCCAAGCAAAGGACACGGATATTGATCGTAAATGGTACTAAAATTGGGAAAAGGGGAAAATGACCTTGATGAAGATCATGCACCGCCACTTGGTTACTATGCATATAGAGATCGTCATTTCTTTTTGGTTAATACGAGAACAGCCATAAATTGACAACCGATCCTCCCTAGCAACAATGTGTTGCGATCAATCCTATCCCCCAAAACATGGATAAACTATTTCCACTTTGATTCGTGTAACATGACTCGTTATGAATGCGTTTCGTCCCCGCCTCTCTTCACTGCTGGCCGAAGGTCCGCTTCTTGCAAGTCATCGGGCTTCGAAGGAATGCCTGAAATGGATGTACTCTCTCTTCCTACGCAGGTAGAGTCCGCTCTCTTGCATCGATGACATGTTTTGCCCAACAGATCAATCGTTCGAATCCTGTGTTCCACAGAACAGCTTGTGTAAAGAAAGAAAAAAGAAAGTGATGTATTCACTAATGTGGCTCCGTAAATGCATTTATCGGAGACACCGTGAGCTGCAATAACAATAACAAAAAAGAGAAAAAAAAAGTTACAAGCCGAAAACAAAATGTTATGTGAAGCCACATCCTGTAACCCAGGTCGTTGCGCTGTATTTTCTTCTTCTCTTTCTTAATCCCCGCAACCGATGACCGTGGCTGGTACTATTTTACCGGTTGTGGTGATATGCCTTTTCGCATACTCCGGATATGTTTATGTTTTCCGAGTCTGCGGTACGTTATTTTATCGGAAAGCTTTGTTTGTTAACTCGGTCGTGCATAGGCACGTTGTTGTTTGGTTCATCGCAGACACATGTCATGCAAGGTGGTACGTTCATGAGCGTGAAGAGTGAATGGCAAGTTCACTAATTGGTCACTCATTGAAGCTGTCTTTGTCGGCATTGCGAGTTTCTTTTGGCTTTTATCCGTTGTATCGTACTTGAGAATTTTATTCACTGAACCAGGTAAACCAATGCAGGTAAAATTTATTGAAAGAAGCATCAAGGATAAACGGATTCATCGGACAATCTCAGGCCAATGCCTCGCCGCTTCTGTCAGGAACAGGTTCAATCGCATTCCAGCTTCCACGTTATCAGTATTCACCGAGCCTATTCGACATCAAAACCATGAAAACCCGAGAAATCCAACACAACGAATCCATGATGCCCGGATTTTCCCTCACACGACAGGACGGTGTTCCCAGATTCTGCCATATATGTCAATGTATTAAGCCAGACCGAGCTCATCACTGCAGAGAATGCGATGCCTGTGTATTAAAAATGGACCAGTTAAGTCCCAAAAAGTCCTTAAATTTTCTCGTTGTGTAACTGAATGTTATGCAGTCATTGCCCTTGGTACTTTTGCTCTAATCCCTTCATCATGGCGCTATTGACCTTCAGGTTAGGATCAATGGCTGCGTAGGTTTTGGAAATTACAAATTCTTTTTCCTCTTTGTTCTCTATGCCGGTATTTATGGGATGTGGCTCTTTTGCAGCAGCCTGCCAATCGTCACACAAGCGGTTAAATATCAAGTAACCATCCAGCCTTCCACAATACTTACCAACTAATGGACTAACAATAGAATATCCCATTGGATCCGCAATGGTTACTTTTGATCATCCTGTAAGTGTGTAGCGCTACATGGACAAGCCAATAATCTTTTTTCTAAAAAAAACACCGCCAGTTCGTTTATCTTTGGTATGACGATTTGTGGATTTACTGCTACCCATGCCTACTATATCCTACTGAATGAGACAACGATCGAGCACATCAATAATCGACCCTATGAGATCAGAGTTGACTTCGATCTAAGTGGACATAACTACGAGATTGTGACGACGAGTTTTGATGAACGTTTATGGAATATCGGCAAATTATCAAACTGGATAGGTGTTATGGGAAGGAATCCTTTAGGATGGTTCGGTAGAGATTCAGACTTTAAGAACGTGAGATGGAGCAACTAACACGTTGTGTTTTCCAGTTCCGATGACAGGAAGTCTCGGTGATGGATACATATACCCTTATTCAGACCAAGTATACGAAAGAATCATTGAACGTGCAAAAAAGCAACGTGACATGATGAACCCAGTACCTTTACCAGATTTTCAACAATCGGATAACGATATCGTACTAGACCTAGGAGAAATGCACCACGTGGATATCAATCAATGGCATCAGTAAGGATAGCTTATATATAAATCACTTTCCACGGCTCACTGTCGCGGAAAACGAGACTTTTATAATTACTGCAATAGCTTACAAACACAACGATATAAATTGCTTGTCTAATCGATCCATTCGATCTTCTCTATTTGTGTCTCCACAGCTTTCCGTGTTTTCCGATTCAGCACTTCCCTGACCTTTTCACATACGCCGAACTTTCCTTTATACTCAGCGATAAAATGATCCATGATCTTTTGATGCGTGAGCGGTCCTTTGAAAGGATCGGCTTCGGCGGTTACAATACTACGAACATCTTTCTCAGATGGTAGGGCGTATTTGCGGTAGGGATGCAGCTTGTAGTCCTTCGCCGAGTAGAAATCCAAACATCTTGCACCAGGTGCATCAAAATATTCAGACCTGACATGGGTGACATCTACTTGATCGAGACTGTTTGGTTTCCATTGAGGCTGCGTTTTGTTAACGAGATGCGATTCTACACCCTCGCAAAAATCAGGCAAATGCTAAGAAACTGTAAGTCATCCAAGGTATCCTAGATAAAATACGTACAAGGACTTTCTGTAAAAGCTTGTGTTCCATCTTAAGGCATTGAGAAACGCTGAGATGGGGGCCTCTACGCATTTGTTCTAGGGTGATCTTCAGGATTAGAGGTGGACGTTTCAACAGAGCGGATCTTGTTTGCAAAGCAAATTCTGATCCGTCCTCTTCAAGAGCTGCCATAATTTCTTCCACTGTATTGTGTTTGAAACAGCTACAGTTTACGTCAATTATCTCTCCATAGCAACAATGATGGGTCAAACCTGTCAACCGTCTTTCTTGTCAATCCACCAAGCGAGAATTGCTGACTCTCGTTTTCGTTAGCAGCAAAATCTTCAATAACATCATTAATTAAATCTGGATTGGCAGATCCAACCTCTGCCAAACGTGATTCTAAGGCTTCCAGATGCACAGACGGCACATAATGTGTAGCAAGTCCAGCAAGTCTAGAAACGAGGAACAATTAGCAAACATACTCCACAATTTTTTTCTTCCCTACAAGACATCTTGGGCTTTTATCATGCTTCCAGTCATAGCCAGATAAGTTCCTAGTTGGCCATCTAGCTGTGACAAAAAGTAGCTAGAACCGACGTCAGGGAACAGACCAATGGCGGTCTCTGGCATGGCAAACACCGTGTTTTCCGTGGCAACCTTAAATCCTCCATGCATACACAATGCAGCGCCGGCGCCCACTGGTCAAGTTGAATTAGGTTTAGGTAGATACAAATGAAAAACGCACTGGTGAATCCGTCCATCAGAGCAACATACGGTGTTTCCATAGTTGCGATAGCATGTAGGAGTTTGTATTCTTGATCCATTGCCTCATGTAACATGGGAACATTGGTCTTTACAAATAGAGCCACGTCTAATTCTCGTTTTAACACTTCTGAGGTTGTGAAAGCACCCAATGCTTACCTCGGACATCACCGCCGGCGCACAAGGCCTTGCCAGTGCCTTTCAGAAGTACCACATTGACTTGTTCGGATGTATCCCATTCCTATGTAGCGTAAGTAAGATAAAGTTTATCAAGGTGAAATTTTGACCATCAACTTCGGTAACATAATTTTAACCATATCCAGATTTAAAGCATTCAGGCGTTGAGGACGGTTTAGAATAAAGCGACGAGATCGGAGAGCACTTTCCACCAGAACAGGGCTCTGATAAATTTAACAAATGACAGTTTCTTTTTTCTGTAATTTACCTCTGAGGTACTTTTGGCCACACGAACAGCTGTTGTCACCTATACAAAACGAGAAAGTTCCAGCCTGCATAAAACGAGACTCAATGACTCACCATTCTCACTGCTTGCGTGTGCGCATGCCGAAAGTCAAGTAATGGCTTAAAAGGCGATCTTCCTACGGTACGTCCAAGTACAAACATGCTGTGCATGGCGAGTTCCTTGGCACTGTTAAGGGCGTTTCGAATGACAAATGACAAATCCAGGTACGAAGCGCAAGTCACACAAGCTACGGATATAAAGACGACTGTCTCGTGTAAACCCCTCGGCTTCGTTTACAAAATTCGCTTCCACCGATTCTAACCGAGGTTCAGGATACAGCACACGAACCATTTATGCCACGTCTGATTCGCTGCTGTCAAGATATAAAAATTTACAAAATGTGTTCGATGGTGTTGATATTTTGTGCCGACATAGTCTCACCTTCGTAGCTTATGACGAAATCGAAGACAATTGATGAAAAGAACTGGTATCACTCTTTTATTTATTGCCATTTCTGGACAAAGTCCTGTTATCCAGTTTCCAGGTTGACTACATCAATCACAAGTTGACTTCAACTTGCGACCTTTGCAGGCATTTGAATAATGCATCGTTGAAACGGAAGTATTCATTAACGGGAAGGCTCAGGCTAACCTCCGGAACCTTTACCGAATCATCGATTCATGAGTGCCACAACAGAAGCAGCAACTGCGAAATGGGTGGACTTTCAATGTCTGTAAAACGATACTGATAAGAGAACAAGGAAGTCTCACTTCGTTTATATAAAAATAAACCGCGACTTTACTCATTCAAAACGATTGTACCTTCCAGTGTGTTTCTGAGAGTGGCACCGTGCATTAAAGTTTGTCAGATGATCCGCATCGTAATGCCACTAGTTTTGGTTTCGAAAAGATCAAGAATGGTATGATCCTTAAAACGGGAATTACTATAAGAGGGAAGAAATGCGACACGAAAAGATCTCCGACAATAGCATATATGATGTGTTCCCGAAGCTTTTAAGTGCTGCTGTACTTCTCTCACGTTTCGCACGAAAACATGGACGAGATTGTAGTTTCGTATCCTCATGAACAACCTTCGGGTGCTGCATTTACTGAGCGTCATAAAGTGATCAACGATCCTATTCACGTACGAAGAGACAGTAGCACCCATGAGGCTAATGTGACAACATTAGGGTCACATTCGACTGGACAATTATACCGTTGACTTCATTGACACGGTACAATTCCAACGTCTTCGAGACCTGAAACAGGTAACTTAATAAGCGTATATCTGTTATAGCTCACTCTCTCATGGTAACCCTACAGTTGGGCTCTGCTTATTTTGTCTTTCCAGGAGGAAGCCATAATCGATTTGAGCATTCCATCGGTAAATTGATCGGAAGAAAAAAAACAGAGTTTAGTCTGACAGAACAACTAGGCGTTTCGCATCTCGCGGGTTCCTTGATTGAGCGATTTCAAAGAGATCAGCCGGAACTAGACATCACGCAGGAAGAAATCAAATGCGTGAAACTGGCAGGGTAAGATAAAGAACAAAAGCGACTTTTCATCATGACACTAAACCTTTCTTAGCCTATGTCATGATCTTGGTACTACTACACCCGTCCCTTTTTTTTTTTGTCGTATCGCTTATCCCTGTACGAATTGATAGGTCATGGTCCTTTTAGTCATATCTTTGACAGCGAATTTATACCGCGCGCTAGGTAAAATAGAGACCCATTCTGATGTTTTCATTCCATTCACCAATGAAACGATTTTTTAGACCGGGAGTCCAGTGGTCCCATGAAGAAGGATCCGAAATGATGCTTGAGTACCTTATCGATGACAATCATATTGACATCGATAGAGACCATGTCAATTTAATCAAAGATCTTATCGACGGTACGCCACGTTCACAAAGGTTAGCAACGTTTCTTGTTCTTAACAAGTGACTCTAAAAGTTGTTCGAATCATAGTCAAAACGACGATCGACGATTCTTGTTTGACATTGTGGCAAACAAGAAAAATAGCGTGGATGTAGACAAGTTTGATTACATTGAAAGAGATGCGCAAAATTTAGGCCTGCGCAGTTCTTATGATGCCAAACGGCTGTTACTATACAGCCGAGTAATGGATGATCAGATTTGTTACCATCACAAAGAAGTCTATAATCTGTACGAGATGTTTCATACACGGTTCAGTTTATTTAAGCGCATCTACACACATCGTGTCGGTAAGTACATAGAAGATAGAGGTGTGCGGTCATACAACTGAGCCTGTTCAATTATTCGTATAGCAAAAGCAGTAGAATTGATGATCACTGACGCGCTACTCAGCGCAGGTAGAACGATTGAAGTCTTTGACTTTGTTGAATTCACACTCTATTGTTAGATGCATACATGGGCATTTCCGCCTCTATCGAGAAGCCCGAGGAATACCTACACATGACAGACGATATTCTCCGAGCCATTGAAAGATCCAAGAACCCGGAGTTGGAAGAATCGCGAAAAATTATGAAGCGACTACGGACAAGAGATCTGTACAAGTTTGTCGACGAATTTTTATTGCCGACAGAGTTGGAATCACGGATCAATAGGGTATGTAGATGGCAAGAAAAGAAAAAAGGTCGACTTATAGTCTATGCAGGAGACGATTTCAGCGAGAGAGATTGTGTCCTACCAAGAAACCAATGACAGATTAGATGAAAACGATGTGATTGTTGACTGGCTCAGTATTAACTACGCAATGAAAGATCGAAATCCTGTCGATTCGATCCGGTTTTTCTCAAAATTCAATGATAAAGGCAAGTCATCGTCAGCTGCTTCGACCGATAGACTGACATTGTGTATCACAGAATCCTTCACCATTCCCAAGCAACAGGTATCCTACATGATACCGAGCCAGTTCCAAGAAGTTGTTGTCAGAGTATTTACTCGAAATCCGAGCAAGATCCCGCCCATCCAAAAGGCCTTTAGGAAGTTGATCAAGAAGATTGTTCCCGCTGGACATACCGAACCAAGTCCCGCGCTCATGGTGCCATCTGATTATAGTGGCAGCTTTTCTTCAAAAAGACGTCGTTCATCGACGACAGGAGGAATAGACAAAGATGTTGTAAAGAGGTGGAATGGCTTCTAAAAATAAAAAGGAAGTGTGGTGAAGGACTAATCACCAATGTGGTTCCTTTTTTTTTTTAGAATGATCAGTATAAAAAGAAAATGAGGGATCATTGTCCGCATGATAGTTTATGATTTCTGCTTTAATAGAGGGAAATGAGTTTAGTCGTCCCCAAAGGAGATCTTGGTTCCTTCGAATTTCTGCATCGACTGCTTTTGTCGTGGTGCTGATCGCAAGGCTTCACCAGGTGCGACTCGGCCTTGTTTCTTTGGTCGTTTCTCTCTGTCTCCTTCCACTCTAGGTCGCTTTGGTCGTCGTCGCTGTTCTTCTTCTACATGTGACTCTTGCACTTGTTCCTTTGATTGTTCTTCTTTTGGTTGTTCCTTTTGTGCTGTGTTCCCTGTAGCCTGTTTCTGTTCTAGCCGTTTCAGCCAGGGCATACTCCGCTTGTGCGCTTCCTCGCTGCCAAATTCTACACGTAGCTTACGGTTATCGAGCACAGCTCTATCCGGAGCACGTACAGCCTTTGTGGCGGATTCGACAGTCTCAAAATCGATATAAGCAAATCTAGGATTCGGGATGTCAGCAAAATAGCCACAGGTTATCGTTGTTGTTAGCTGTTCTTACCCTTTGCATTTTCCGCTATCTTCAAAGGTAGCCAGTCTTACTTTCCGAATGGGACCACACCATGCAAAGTGTTCTTGAATCATTTCACGTGTGGTTTCAAAACTCAAATTGCCCAAGAAGACGGTAGGGCAAGGTGGATTTTTTTGCTTCTTGATTTCTTTGGTGGGTGCGGGAGCACCATCCTTGCGTTCAAAATTTTTGGCATCTTTGATCAGCAATGCACGACCATCCAGTTTCTCCTCTGATTTAGCAACGGCCTTCTCTGCAGCTTCAGCCGAATCAAAAAAGACATACGCAAATCTAAACACCATTAGAAACAGAATGCTACAAAGCAAACAAACCTTTACCCTTTGTTGTTTTTCTTGGGGCCATCACCTCCGGGACATTTCAAGCGAGTAATATTACCGCACTCACTGAAGAACTTGCGCACGCCATCACTTGTGGTGCTGAACGCCAAGTTGCCCACCCAGACACCGTGTTTATCCTGCTTTGGCTCTGCTGCAGGTTTCTTATCTGAAGACTTTTTGCTTTTCTTTGGCTTTCCATCTTCTCCTTCAGCTTCCTCTGCACCCTCTTCTTCTGCCTTCTCTTCTTTTGTTTCCTCGTCATCGCTGACAACCTCTCCTCTCTACAACCATCGTTGTTAATGCTAAGATGAAGAATCAAAGTGGATTATGTACCTTTCTCTTTCGATTCTTCTCTTTTAAAAGCTTTCTCTTTTCGCGGTTTTCGCGGTTGATTCTGCGCTACTCGCTGCAAGTCAGTACTTCATTGCATAAAAGTCGATCGTACCGTTTCTTCTTTCTCTTCCTCGGCTTTTTCAGCTCGAGCTTTTCGCTTCAAAGCCTTTTTCTTCTCCTTCTCATTGATTGCTGCTTCTGCAACAACTGCTGTCACGTCGAATGCGTCGTCGTTACTGTCTTTAGCCATAGTTGATCGATCAACCCCGAAATTTTTTTTTCCTTTTTTCTTTTTACAGATTCATCAGGGCACAACAGCACATGTCGTGTCCCAAAAAAACTAAGCCACGCTTTTTCGAAAATGCTACAACAGTTTCCCTTTCCTTACATGAGACGATAGAACCCGATCAACAATACGTCCTTCGGAGGAGATAATGGAACCCTGCCTCCAAGACGCCTTTGGGCCAGATAATGGGAAACTATTCTAGATACAAACGCAACAGGGAAGAATACAGCGTGTCACATTAACTTAGAAGTTACACCAGGTCATGCGAAAATCCAGCAAATCCAAAATGCCCCAATCGGAACATAATTCGTATTTAAAGAGACGCATGAATACCTTATTTCCTTATAGTTGTTCAGCTCCGTTTTCCTTAGGAAACCCCAATACGCACTAGAATGGATTGCACATCCACGGCTTGTCGGGTCTTTTTCGATCTCTCATTTAGGCAACCGCAGCCAGCTTAATAAAACGAGTCGCATGGGCATCCTGTGGCTATCATAATATGAATTGAATTTGCTAAGGATTAGAAAGAACCGCCTAGCGAAAAAGTGGTGTGAACAAACGAGATGGAATCGACAATGCTTTACTGATCAATAGAATGGACGAGAAGAAAGTAAATCTGACAAGAGGGGTAATTACGTACTTCAACGGCACTGCAGGTGACCGTTGTAGCAGCTGTTCTATGAAAAAGAGCCTAATATGTCCACAGCATGCAGAGTATAATGTCTGCTGCGTTTACAGGCATCGCAAGCCTCTATCCCGTCTTTTGTATATTTGCTATTCGCCTAATGATAACATTGGCTTAGATGTATCAGCAGTAGCCAAGCATTATCCATGTTCATAAATCTACGATACAGTTATTTGAACAATCAAGCGGACCGGTAAGCGCTCATGCATCTCATTATTTGTCTTGGCTACTCCCAAAAAAAAAAGAAGGGAAAACAATGTTGATAAGACTTGTGTAATCTGAACAAGTTGGGGACAAATAAGATTAGGTTTATCTGTTTTTTTTTTTTCCGTGATCATTTACAGAGCGCATAAACCCATCTATGATGTACTCCGCGCGAGACACTTGCATATTGTTTATTGAGTAAATCCTCACGCCACTCCATACAAGTCCTGCGCCCTTGAAGAGCCAGATTTGCGCCAAGAAAGGAATTAGACATGCGGTCATTAGTTAATGAATCGGCGATAAGATAATACGATACGTACGTCAACTTGGTCCCCAGATGGTCGCAAACTTTATTCGAGAAGTACAGAAATTCATACTTTGACGTCAATTTGCTTACTCCGATGGGCATGGTCACCGAATATTGGCAGTTTGTCCCCCCCCAGCCTGACACAGTGTGAGCAGCAAAGGAGATAATACTGGAAAAGGTATTACTGAAGCATCTCAATGCAAACACCAGATTATCTAGGCGCGAGCTATTCCTTGGATTAAACTACAGTGAACTACTTCTCCGCACAAAGGCTCATCGCTCCACAAGGAAGAGTTATTCGGCTTGAAGGATATTTACTTGATGGAGAGATATGTTCAAAGTTCCACATTTTGTTCGTGTACACCAATTGATAGCTCGTTAACCTTAATTTATAATCTGCTTTCTAAACATGGTCGAGCAAGGTTATTGCGCACAAAATTCCGTTGAAGATTGCAGAAACGTCTCCACTGTAGATATCTGACCATTATATCTTCCGCTACAAGTTCTATAATCAATCATGTCACTTCCACAAAGAGCACCATTCTCTATGATCGCACAAGCGACAGTATAGCGATAAGGTCCCAAAACACCGCAAAAGACAATCAATGGGGTTCCGTCGTTGAAGATCGCAGGATTAGCTGGGCTGGTAAACAGCATTACAGATATTAAAATCACATGGTTAGATATGGTCCCGGCATCTCCTAGCGATAGAGATGACGAAGAGAAGCGAACAATTATTATTTGCATACGAAAACACGAGCTTTTCTGCAAGCATGAAAAGAAAGCTAGCAGCTCCGACAGAAGCAATTACAGAAAAGCTTAAGCGAAAAGCGTCTCATCAGCTATGTAATCATGGATCTTGGCAGGTCAACACGGAGCAATGGCTATCTATAGGTCACAATCTCACATCTGCATGATCGACGTGTATCTTTACATCGCGACACACGAGACACGGAAAAGCGCAAAAGAACATCCCGATTCACACGCCCAAAGCTCAAAGACACACACACTGTGCTGGGCCGCATAAGCCAGTCTTGGCAGGGGCGGTACCTAAACAAAGGCTGTATGACTGCTGTTAACGTGTGGAAGATATCTTCTTTTTCATAAGGCGGGCACCTAGTGTCCCTGAAGGACAACGACTGAAAGAATCTGTTATCCTGCCACAGGAGTGCTTTATTTGTAAAGTTACAGATTGGCATTCTTGTTGTCACACATATGCGTCAATACAACGAAGTCGACCATTAGATATCTCCCGCAGAAGGCTTAAACGGTCCTTTATCTTAAGGCATCTGTTTTATCGCCGGGTTGACGTTAAACGGGTAATGCATCGGAACTGGCGCTTATCTGTTGATAACGATGCGTCGGAGTATCAATGATCGAAAGGGACGTTTTGCAAAATCGCTTATCTTTGCTTATCAACTCTATAACAGTAAAAAATTCATCAAAAAGGAAACTTCATATGGACAGTGTTACACTTCAATGCTGGCACGATTTTTTTTTGCTTTATGCTTTGTTTAATTGAAAGAGTTAGCTATGCCGTTCCACAGCTGTAAATTGGACAGGAGATAGGGAAACAGAGGATGGCGGAGTAAGTGGCGGTGGTGATATGTCTTTTGCGGGCTCATCATAGTCTCTCCGATCACATTGAGATACAGCAGGTGATGTATAATAACGAAATGTAGATGGAAGGGAAAGGGGCGGTAGCGTGGGTGAGGTAGATGAGGAAGGTGAAAGGGCAGAGGAAGAGGAGGAAGGTTGTTTTTCCATGGCAGCTGCAATCAGTGCTACGATGGATGCAATCAGTGTCTTGGATGGTTCTTGTGGTCTTCGTAAGGAATCCATCAGCGTGCGATACTGTTCTGAGGTCGATATCGACGCTGTATCTTTCATTAAAACCTCTCTACTTGCGCCCACAAGCGCTTCCAAGCTCTGGAGGACCGTGCACGAATTCGATAACAGCGTATCGATACTGCTGAGTTCTTTTTGGAGTTCATCGCGTCGTTTCTGTAACGCTTGCCGTAGCATCCCTGGTTCAAGAAATACGTTGGCAACGGAACTGGCGTCATTCAGAACATCATTATTTTGTAGAAGGTTTTGGATATTTGGCAGGATCAACTGCTTGGCGCTGTCGGGATCAGATCCGTTGTTGCCGCTACCACTTTCACCTCCGCTTCCGGCACTACTTCTTCTACGATCACTATTATTACTACAACTACTGCTTGGGGTATAAAATGGATGCCGCCTGCTTGTCAAGTTAGGTCTTTTTCTTCTTCTGATGACGCTCCTCCTCATGGCAATCGGCCGATGGACATTGTGCAATTTGTAATAAAGTCCACATGCATTGCAAATGGCGTTCCCTCTTTCGTCGCGTCGCCAAAGAGGCGTAATTTCTGTTTGGCAGTTAAAGCACTGTGTGGGTGCCGCTTCTTGATGGATTTCTTGTTGACAGTGTTCTCCACATTCACAGTTGTTTGCGCCATGCCGACCAGAGCCGGCACTTTCTGGTTGTCGGCCATCACCGTCATGTCGTGCTGAAGAACTATGACGAACCCATGTGTGCCTGTTATTTTCTGGATCGGATGATTGATACGCGTTTTCTGCCATATGAAATGAGAGAAAGAAATGGAAAGAGGGAAAAGAAGGAAAGAATGTCCTTGATAAGCGGTGGAAGTGGCGCAAGTTCTATTGGGTAGTGATAGCGGTTTATGCTTTGGCATGGTGCTGCAAACAAAAAAAGATAAGATACTGAATTCAACGCTCTAATCTACGAAAAATAATATCCTTTTTCCTTAAACCTATTGGTTGAATTTTTTACAAAAAGGGAAGTGCAGTTACCTGAAAAATAATAAAATAAGAGGTAAAGCAACTGCATCTTTTCCTAAGGATCCACGATTCAAGCCAACCCTTATATGTAATAAAGGAGCTCCTTTATTTGAAGCTAACTATTATTGTCGCCAAGGTCTAGAAGACAAGTGCTTTGGAATCTCGCCCAGAAACACGGGGAGGGTCTACTCTGTAATACGCATATCCTAGAAGAATTCAAACATAATCAGCTTTCTGGTAATATGTCTTCTTGTAATGTATTGTATTACGTTATGTGATGTCACAAAGTGTTGTCTCGTGCCTAAGTTTCTCGTAATTACCTTGCGAGTTAATTTCTTGTGGATAGTAGAGTATGCCATTTCGTCGTTTGTCTTTTTTTTTAACTATCGCTTTGGAGCACATGTTGCTGCATTATGAATCCTTCTTTTTACCTTCTTTTGCAGTACTGTCTTTCTAATAGAATAGATGTCTCTTGAGAACCCATGTTGTCTTCTTGTAAGTCATCCAGTTACAGCCTATCTCCTTGGGGCGTATCTTTTATGATATTAGTAAAGGCAACTTTCGCAATTGCATAGCAAAAGTAAATAACACATACATTTTTACGATGTTAAATGTCTTGGCTACCCGTTATCGGTCTAACTGCTAACGGTTATACCAAAAATTTCCACAACGTCTGATTTCAAAAGGTAAGATAACTAGGCTTAGATGGAAGGGACCATGAGGTCACGTCTATCAATGAACTACCAAAAAGTGGTAGATATGCTTATTCTTAGATGTCTACTGCGTAGGCTAATCTGTTTTTTTTTTTCTTTTGGCAAGGCCGGACCTCCAACTTGTCTGAAGTAATCTGTTGTCCAGCTGATATTTGGACCAGAGATACCAAGCAATCTACCTACTCTCGAGAATACGTTTCGAAACAGACTTTAAACAATACCAGGGACAACAGAGGCCGCTATTTCCATATTTGGCAAGATACTCAAGCACGTAAACTAACCACCCGAATCAAATCAATAGTAAACTTTCTATCATTCTATTGACACTATGCCGAACGAGGCTAATAAAGGGCTTTCCAGAAGAACCCATAATTTCATTTATCTCTGATCAGAGCAAAGAAAGGACGAAGAATAGTTTCAGTAAAATGAGTAATACCTTTTAGTTCACGAACATGATCGCATATCAGTACTTTGCAAGAATTAAACTCGGAATCTGCATTTGACTCAAGTCCATACCTGGGCACCTGAATTTGCATAGAGGACGAGCCATTTTTCTTATTGAGCTTGCTCTGTCCGCTCGAAGGTGACGGTTTCCTTACGCAAGTTATTTGATGCCTATACAATGTGAAAAGAGCGAAAACAGAAAATTGTATTCCCTTCTGTCTTCCTTCGTCCCGCATACGTTGGAAAAACGCTTTTGAAGGGTAACCTCACGTGCTTCTTTTTATTTGTAGCCATCCTATTACTCCACCATAATAACCTCGCAAAGATGCCGTTAAGTGGCGCAATTGCACATCATCAGGCTAGGTGATATAGAAAGCAAAGTTCTAGTTGCAAAGGAAAGAATGCAAGCAAGCAAACATGTGTGTGACATTAAGAATATCATGTCAAAGAGTCAAAGGTAGTGGGGATGGTAGGTTCCACATACACTTCGACAATAACTTTTGCACATTTTGTTTGCTTGGACTTCTACATTTCCCATCGAATAGAGAGTAAGCTCAGAGAATGTAAAGCATTCTATCAGACCGGTGATCTACCAAAGTAGCGATCTCGCTCTAGTAGTGGAACTTGTAGCGCAATAAGAGGGAAAAAAAAAGGTCATAGACAATGCACGATCCAACCGGTTATTACACCCTCATGCTCTTCTCGACAGATGGCATGACGATGGTACTATAACTTTGATTGTAAGTGGAGAATGACATTATGTACAACGTGACGTTCTGCTTGAAGAAAGCCATGCATTGCATCACGTGCTATCCATTAAGGTTACAGGCGGGACCGCTTGCCCGCTTTGTTCAATCAATCAATGCAAAGGAAAATCCAGGGACAGATCATTAATATGCTCAACAGCGTAAGAGATTGAACGATGCTTGGTTACACTTACTGTTGTTGCCTTTAAAGGCGCATGGCTCATCTGTGCTTTGTCCTCTTCCCTACTGTGATTCATTGATTGATGTAAAAAATGCTTGCAATGTCAACTAATAGCATATCTTTAGCCCAAGTTGCTCGCTTTTGCTTGCAGACTGATAACCATCGGCATTGATGTATTTTTACGCTATTCTTTCGAAGAATTACGATTATTACTGTACTTACACTGCGCGGTTTCCTATTCTTAACGCTAGCCGTATGACAGATCGCTCGATGAAACGATTATCCCAACATTTTTGGGCAATAGTAAAGAACCTTTCGCTAATAGAATTACTTTAAATAATAGGAGATCAGGAATCGTATGCGTTTCACGCCAGTGCCACTATGCCATTCTTTATTCAGGCCCGCGCCATCAGGCACTCTTTGAACAAAGTGGGCAAGTCATGGGTTGTCTTTGCACGCTTTTCATTCAGCCGTATCGGTAAAGAAAGTCGGATACAGCTACGGACAACTTTATTTGTACGTTTTTGTTGCAGGATAAATGGCTATGATGGCATTATTGCCACATTCCCAGCCTCTCATTTTCTACTGTCTGACAAAAGAGAAGGAAAGAATACGCCACGCTATACTTGTTCGTCTGCCTCTAAACGTCCACAAAATCGCTTTCAACAACTAAAAAAGATCATCCTTATAAAAAAAATAAGTGTTGGAGGACCATCCATATCAGCAAATTAAGGTGTTCGTCTCCTGACATCGTCCGTGCAATGCATCCTGCTCTTTGAAACGGCGCCCAAAGACGGGATTTTAAGTCTTTGCACATCGACGAGGTTTCCGAGAGGGCTGCCGGGAAACGTTTATTAATAGTCCAGTGGTCGACCTTTTCGTTTGTTTTCCCTGTTCCCACTCTAACCATGTTTTTCAAAAAGCTTATTGCTACGGCAACAGCAATAAGTGCCTTGGCTCTCAGTTGCCATGCCGACATTGGCGATTCGCAATTCGCAATTAACAGTTATACTACGAACTCGCAAGAGTTCAGAGTTCTTACCCATGAATCTGTACCCGGTTACGCCATACGCGTAAAAGAACCTAATACGTGCGAGAAAACGCGTCAGGTGGAACAACCTTGTCCTACCTTTTTGTTTCGTACTCACCTGCCGAACATCAGTATTCAGGCTATATAGATAATTTGGAGACAGACGACCACTATTTCTTCTGGTTTATTGAGTCACGTCAATCGCCAACGTCTGACCCGACTGTTTTGTGGCTTAATGGCGGTCCTGGATGTTCGTCTATGCTCGGCGCTTGGATGGAACTTGGGTGAGTTAGTTACACAGGGTCACGATCTGCTCTGACTAATCCATGTTCCATTACAGTCCTTGCCGAGTGTCGGCTTCAGGGAATGAAACAACGATCAACAAGTATAGCTGGAATTCGGTAGCGAATATCTTTTTTCTGGACCAGGTTATTTTTTAAACGTGTCTCGTCCACTAGAAATGCATTAACACTATTCTTCTTGTAGCCTATCAATGTCGGTTACAGTTACGGCAAATCAAACGTATCGGACAGTTACAAATCTGCAAAAGATGCAAACGCGTTCCTGCGGATCTTCTTTGACGAATTCAGCCAGTATGCCAGCAGCGATTTCCATATCGCTGGAGAATCCTACGGTTGGTTTACATAGGATCCGCGACATTGTAAAAAGACTCAATTTCTAAATCTAGCCGGTCACTATCTCCCCGCACTTTCGGTGGAGATCATGAAAGGCAATCGGGTAGCACAACAACAAGGTTTACCCAAGCTCAATTACGCATCCGCTTTGATTGGAAATGGTTGGGTCGAGCCTCGTACTCAGTTTGAATACTATCGTATCTATGGCTGTGCCAGAGATAATCAATGCAAGTCATGATGTGAAGATAGAAAAAAAAGGGCTAATCCATCCATTAGATAAACCCATCTACACAGAACAAGAGTGCCGATTCATGGAGAGAACTTATCCTCTCTGCGCTGAGATGGTACAGGATTGTTACGACTATCCTTCCAACACCACTGCTTGTATCCAGGCATCAAGCTACTGCTCAGTAACTCAGGAAGATACATACCCTTCAAGCTTAAACCCGTATGATATTCGCAAGTCATGTGAAAACGATGGTCTATGCTATCCTATTATCGATGCTATCGGAAAGTGGGCAAATAAGGAGAGTACCCGATCTGAGCTAGGTGTTGATCCTGAAGCCGGAACGTACGGAGACTGCAGTGATTCTGTTGGAGAGAGTTTCTATTATACTGGCGATTCGTAAGACAAAAAAAAAGTACGACTTTCTTGATCAGATAGTGACGTTTTGTAGGGCCAAAAATTTCGCTCCTGAAGTAGCTGCTACGTTAGAAGCAGGTATTTCTGTGTTGATCTACGCTGGTAAGAAGAAGAATTTGTTTGACGATACCATAACACCAATTTTTTTTCTTTATGGCAGGTGATATGGATTGGATCTGCAATTGGTATGCCCGATGCTTTGTTTTGAGCCAACTGGTAACATTTGGATAGGATGGGCAACAAGGAATGGCTTTCAAAGATGGGATGGTCTGGCCAAGAAGGATTCCAGACAGCAAAAGATCTTCCTTGGCATAACAAGGCTACAGGAGAACACGCGGGTGATTTCCGTACCTATAACCAATTATCATTCTTACGTGTCTTTGATGCTGGACATATGGTAAGTCTGCTCCAAGAACATCATCAACCAACTTATCCTTCTTTTTTGATCAGGTTCCATATGACCAACCTGAAAATGCACTCGATTTCTTTTCTAGATGGCTTAAGAATGAAGCTTTCAACAAAGCATAGGCTAAATTTTCAATAAACCATGTGACACAGGAAAAAAAGAAACTCAGTTTCGTGGAAAGGAGCAGGTTGGCGTTTGTCCGTGCTTGTCATGACCAATGAGGCAGATCATGCGCTTGTTAAGGAATTGGAAGAGAAAATACAATCGATCTTGACAGACGAATTACTTCAAGATGTGTCTGTCCATTCCACACCTGAGGAAATAGCAACCCTGATTGCCATTGAACGAGGCAATGCTTACCGTATTGAGATCGATCGAGGTCCGCTGGAGTCATTATGTATGTACCATGTAGCGTAGACTGCACTGGTGTTGCTCATTCAATGTATAGCCCTTATTGTCGGCCAGGCATCGACGGTGCGTGACATCAAAAAGTTGATTCAAGAGAAACTGGACGCAATGCTACCCCATGGAAAACATGTTAGCTGGTAAATTACGTTTGTCCTTATCTTTCGACTTGACCAAAAGGGATAAAAAAAAAGGAAATATATTTGGCGCTCCCATTGTCTCCTGCTAGAGAACCAGCGCTTACTCGACGACCAGGCGGTTGTCAGTGACCTAGGCATCCGACAGAATACGGTACTCAAGTTTACGCGTCTGGCGTTTGAGAAAGGGAAACACAGGCGAGCCTGGCACTGGTATCGCCGTCAACGGCGAAAATACGCGTAAACCCAATTCAACTGTTTTTAATATGCTTTTACGATTTAAAATAAAACAAGGTTTCCTGCTGCATTTTATAGTTGCTGTGCTCGCCAGCCAACGTCTTCCTCCTCCTCTTCTTCTTCTTCCTCCTCCTCTTCCTCGTCTTCATCCATATCATCAAACACAGCTTCTACCTTCTTAGTTGGCTTACTCTTCAGTAGATCACGTACACTGCTTTTCAGTGTTGCCCGAAGTTCACCTTCGGTGTCATCATAATCTCCCCGTGACGTTGTCTCCGTCCGCCGTACTGCTCCTCCTTGCTGTCGTAATTGCTTCAATGCTTCCACCCGTGCATCCAATTCTGCTTGTTGTTGGAAAAGTGCTTCGTCTCTATCCATTGCTATGGCCTCTTCGTCTTCTTCTTCGTTTTCTACGGTTATCTCGGTAGGTTCCACCATCATTTCCTTGAACATGACATAGTCCTTTTCCAGTTCCGCTTTCTTCTCTTCACTCGGTGCAGTTTTATTAAGAACGCGTGCTTCTTCTTCTGGGTTGTCAAAGAAACCTGTTGGAAGACCGCTGTCTTCCTCTGCTTCCCCTTTTTTCTCTTCTTCCTCTTCTTTTTCCTTTTCCTCTTCTGGCTCCGGCGCGTCTGCTTCTGCTGTATTGTATTTATCAAAGAAGTCTGATGGTAATGCATCAGAGGTATCCTGCATTTCTGTATCGCCATCTTCCGTCACATGTTCCTCCTCTTCTTCATGTCGTGGTTTCTTTGTCACTTGATCAACCTGATCCTCGCCTTCATCGATCGGCGCTGGTCGTTTCAATTCCTCCTGTCTTTGACGTACGCGCGCTTGCTTTTCTTTAATAGCTTTTAGTTTAGCGATATTCTCTTTATGCGTAGCAGAGCCGAGATGAGCGGACCAAACAGATTCAGCCCTGACGGGTGCGTTGCACACGACACAAAGTAATCGTCCTTGACCATCATACTTTGCGAATGGATGCTCTATTTTCTTCGACTTTTGCCGTTCTGAGCGTTGCTGTTTAAACAAACGTCGAATTTCCGGTTTGGGAGGCATCGTATGCGCAAAACGTTCAAGTATGGATTGTCGACATGGTAGAATTGAGAGTTTTCAGCGCGAGTTTTCTTCGGACAGCCATTCGCAGTCCTCTTGGACAGCCAGCTCACATGATTTCCTTAAGCGGATATGGTTGAGCGATGGCATGCATGATCGCTTCATATTCCGAGTAACTTCCCCAGCATACACTCGACGAATTAAATGGATATGTCATTGCGGTCAATCAGTGATAATGAGAATCCTTTGACATAAACTTCCGTTGTTACTGCATTATGATATCAATCTCAAACAAATTTCTTATTTTTGGAGAAAACAAAATGATGGAAAATTTATCTTGTTCCTCTTTCTCTTCCAAATGGTCCTCCAGAGGTAAATATTACTTTTGCAAGTAACCTATACAATTGATATATAGTTTATCGTCAAAAGGTACACCAATATGGTGGAGAATAAATGCCTTAGGACGTCCGTGAAGCGTCAAAGGGAATCAGAAGGACCCATAAGACATCAATACACCTTTCAAGGCTAAATAGTTACCTTCTACCGTTGAAATATATCTGAGAGAAACCGTGGGCGTACAGACGCACGAAAGAGAAAGCGCAAGCAACACGAGGACATATCAGCGTCAGGCGATTGTGACGACTTGCTCTCCAGGTCTTGCGACAAAAAGCTTTCAAAGATGATCAATAGCAGCATGAAGTATCAAGAAAGCATATATCATCTGAAAGCAAGGTTAGAGGAGCAACGGATACCCAAGGCGCTGTTCAATGGTGCTTGTATTATTGCGAGAACGGATCAACGCTTCGTCGAGAAAAAAAAAATCATTGCGTTACAGCCTACGAGGTTGTGACCTTCCCCTATACTGGAGGAACTGTGTGGTATCACATCTTGAGAACAAGTACATAGACATCTATGAGAAATTATCACAGAATGAGAGCAACAAGTAGAAGAGGACGAAGAGGAAGAAGGCGTGGAAAAGGTAGTTGCAAGCAATTCCCTCCCAGAGCCCCGCACATGTACAGTCCCGCTAACACCTATTCTGCGAACAGATTTGGAACCTCAAGGGAAGGAGGATCTCTTAGCCGTTTGAAATCAGAAGCCCGATCGAAGTGACAGATATCGTATCCAAAATGGCAGCCATCATACGCGCACCGATGTTACTCGTCCTTCTAAAGAACTTCGGAGTGCAGGACGACAAGGCAGTCGACGGTGAAGGGAAAAAATACCGATGGTTCCGCTTGGTAAACCGTTAGTTCCATCGTGTTAAAAAGTATCGCTAGCTGTGCTAGAAGATTGATGCCAAGTTTGGCCGTGCAAGAGCAAGAGTTAAATCCAGTTCCTCGCAGTATAGTCGGTCACCACAGTTATGCCTACTATGGGCATCGGCCCAGGAGGGACAGGCGTAAGAAGTCGTATCGAAGGCCGTTCTCGTGGGCTGATGTCAAATACGAAAGGAGTATTGTCATAGTACTGCAGTGACAATGACCAATGAATAACAAAGCTCGCAGACATGCATCTACTGAAGCGGATAAGGGTTCACTTATTTGCGTTAGCCCTAGCTTCCGTCCGTGGTAAAAAAAAAGGCTATACAACAAAGAATCGAGACATCCAGGCAGCGATTGCCATCGGCCTAGCTGGTGGCAGCCGATTACTCACGGGAAAGCTCAACTCCCAACATTCAATCCCTGTACACCCGAAAATAGATAGTTTACGTAGATATTGTAAAACCACAATAAACATCACTTTTTCCTACAGAGCTGTCACTATGACACAGACAACTGTTAGTAACGACCACAGAAAACCAAATATCAAATATTCTGAATCGCGAGCGCTCTGTAGTCTACGGCATGAGGGAGGCAGGAATACCGTGTGCCGAAATCGCAAAGGCTAAGGGCATCTCGCGAGTAACTTCCCAGTACACCACAGATAACACCGCCAAAAACTGTGCGCCAACGGACATTTACGGAATATAATTTAGAGAAGCGTTAGGTAGACAGCTTAGGACCCTCTAATAATGTCTGGCAGTATGCAAATACTAATGAGTCGTTGAGTGTTTGTGGATTGACTGTTTAGGCTTAGGGAAAACAACGTGTTGCTATCTACCTGTAGGCCTGATGGGATTTGATGGAGGCTGAACCCACAGACATCCACGATTTGGTTTTTCTTTGCGTACGGTCGGACTTGTACAGCAGCCGGCGGCAGCGCGTAGATTCGGAGCATCCGTACTAATTTCTATCCGCATAATCGGATGATTATTTTACCTTTCAATGACAGGTAACCCTTTGTGGCGAGTTCATAAAAAAGATGCATCAAAAAAAAAAAAAAGCTTCCTGCGCCATACGGATAGATAACGAAAACAAAAGTTATATGTCAGTACGATGGGTTGTCTTCCTACGGCTTCAGGCAACACATCCACGACGTGTCAGAATGGCAGTCCTATGAACATTTCCTTTTTCAGGTATTGTCTACTTGTAGGTGCCACGGCGTGGTTGTTCCTTTTTTCTTTTATAATGACCGATTTTCCAAAAGGATACTTTTACATTCGATCGCGCCATTCAGACAAAGTAGTAGATGGTAATTGTGGATGATTAACCGATTCGCCATTCATTGTTGATCTAGTGGATGGAGCGGCAACCAAGGTACTCTTAACAGGTCTCTCTTTCACCTTGCACCGGAACCTGTAACTCTATAGATAGAGGGACAGTAAAATTCTAATTTGGACGCCGAAACATAACGATGATAGAGACAATCAGTTATGGTACTACGAGGTATAAAAGAAATGACCCCTCGTTTGCTCACGTCTCACACACATTTGATGATAGGATGGGTTTCTCATCAATAAGCACTCTGAAAAAGTGTTGGATGTACGTGGCGGTCCGATAGTCGATCACGCTTGGATCTGTCAGTACGACCGCAAACCTGTTGAAGATGCACAGAATCAGCGCTGGGGTTACCGAGATGGGTACATCTATATATTAGCAGAACCTCACATGGTTCTGGATATTAAAGGAGGACATACAGCCGATGGAACCCGTTTAATTATACACCACAAACAGTATGCTCTGGATTCGTCTAGCCAATTGTGGGATCTGGTTCCAGCAGGCGAAGTGCGTGCGGAACGAGAATTGTTGTTTGAGGCCGATTTCGATTGAACTTAATGCATCAAAAAAAAAAAAAGGTTTTATGGCATCATGGAGCACTCTTGATATTCAGAACTCAGTCCAGGTCGCCCTACGTTTTTTTTTCATTCGTCTTTTTATGTAATGTTGTTTGCATTGTATGGAGAATATGGTAACGGAGGCTACCATGATTTTCTGATTTAAAAGTGATGGGATTTTGTATATGAATGATCGCTCTCTGCATTTGGTGGCCGATTTTAATATATTTATAGATTGATGATCTGTGATCTATAAAGAGTCAGTTAGCAAGAGTCGCTTCAAAGAAGAAAAAAGGGGTTTACCTGTATTCTTCGATATTTTCATGGGTCAAAATAACCAGATCTCGTTTGGTCATTGGGTTCTTCGTCAGCGGGCAGATGTTCTTCTTGCCTTCCCAATTTGTCAGACAACGCACCCAGCTGTCGTATCTACAACCGAACGAACAATTACTTGAGCATCGCCTACGAAACAGAGAAAAAGAAAACGTCGTCCACTTACCCCATCACATGGCCATACTTCGAAATGGCCGGCTTAACCACTTCGTCCAAAGTGATAGGATCGATGAAGCCCGGCAATGGATTATCTGCATTGGCGTCATCATCACTGTCGAGTTCGTCCTCTTCCTGATTGGTATCCTCGTTGTTTCCGCTGCTCGCTTCAGCGACTTCTGTCCTTGCACGTGTCCGTCTAGTTGTTCGACTACTCATTGTGAAGGTGCCCGAATCGTCATTGTAATCCTCAAAATCATCGGGTTCATCATCGTCATCGTCGCTGTCCCAGCCGCGAGTACGTCTCTTTCGTTTCTTTGCTTTTTTATCGCCGCTAGGAGAAGCGCGGCTCTTTGTACCTGATGTGCTGGCAGAAGCACGTCCCGTGCCGTGTTTGCTGTGCGTACGGAATGTCTTCTCCACCTGACCATCTGCCGTTTTCTTATCAAATAGATAATGTGCTTTGCCCTTTGCATCAAGAACATAATTTGGATCGTGCACTTCACCCGTTTCCACGAGTAAACGGTAAAAATTAGAGCACTAAGAGAGGAGGAAACAGAGTAAGGATACATCCTAGTAAAGAATGACGCTGCGTTACTTTACCTGATAGCCTACACGACCAGGGACCTTCATGGCAAAGATTCCCCATTGTCCGTTAGCTCCTACTTCCTCCAATCTTTCAAAGAAAATCTTTCGTTCTTCTTCATTCCATTGTCCTTTGCGTTGGACTTCTCCTGGCGCATTGAAACGATAGTAATAACTGTTAGGGTTTTGATCGATCATTTGATAGGCACGGATGCGCGCTTGTGACCACCCCTCAAATGCTTTTTCAGGGTCGACCTTGTTTTCTTGGATCTGTTTCAGAGCATCATCCAGCGCTAATCGGCCACCCATACGATACTGCCTGTTTCACATTCAGTCTCCGGAACTCATGCAAAACTGAGGCTTACTTTTTGGCGGTATCATTTGTTGTCTTTTTCAGGGTCTCTGATCGCTTCTTAAGCAGTTGTTGGTATGCTGCTTGCTGTTCTTCACTCATCATATTACCTATGTGCTTGTATGTCAGTATGTCAACGTACTCGAAGAGCCCTTACAGTTGTTTTCCACTTCAGGGGCATGCTTTGTGGCGATGATTTTACGAATTCCAAGGAGGTATCCAGGTTGAGTTAGACGCACAATGACTTCGTCCTAATGTTATCATATCAGTAAAGAGGTCTTTTTTCTTGGGGGGAATGCTCACCTCGTCGTGTCCACAATCGACTAACATCTCGTCGATTTCTTCACTGGTCAGATAATCATACATTGCTTTGATTTTCTTTGATTTGCGCGCCTTTTCTCTACGCTCAAACTCGGCAAACTGACGTTGCTGAAGTGCTACACGTTTCTGGATAATATCCATCTCAGATTCGGTTACTTCCTCACTGAACACGTTCTCCTTGCGCACAGTTTCAATCTTTTCACTATTCCACTGTTTCAGAAGACCTGTTTCTCTTTTTGTAGATAGGCAAACCTTTCATCGAGCGAGAGTTTGATCGGCTCAAAATCGGATTCAATGTAATCTTCAACCACTTGCTTTACTTCTCGTAGTTTGGCCTACTTCAAACGTCAGAGAGTACTGGTTCACTTGCCGGATAACTCACCAACAGTGGTTGGATTTTGACGCAGGAAGGAATAGGACTACATCGCCAATGGGACCGCTCTTTACGAGCTGTGTTGATTTCTGCTCATGGAAGGATGATTAACCTTTAAACTAATTACGGGTTACTTTCTATTTACCTTCTTTAATAAACTTGGACACCAACTTTTCTTCTTCTGGTGTCGATTGTTTCTTAACGCGAACCATGGTGAAGTTAATCCTTGAAAAGGCAATTCGAGGACGCGATTTTTTTCTTTTTTTTTGGACGCGGAGGGGACTCGCTATTTCGACGGGACGCGTTATGGCCACCACATCGAACAGTGGTCGTTCACCGGCATTTTCCTTAGCTGAAACACTTGAAAACGGTGGCTTCATTGCATTTTCAATAGCCTAATAGGCTCCAGTTTGCACAGAAGGGACGACCCACTGGAAACTTTTCAACCGTTCATCATAAGAGGCAAGTTATGTGGTGCATCTAAGATTGAGGTTCCGACTTGGAAGATGGTATGCAACTTATCCACAGCTGCCACCTGAACGATAGTGCGGCTAGCGTTGGTCAACACACTAGACGTTTTCAGCAAAAAAAAGTTTTTTTTGCTTCTCACATGGATAAACACAATAAGATGTAATATAGATAGCATTGTTTTTTTTTCTTTTTCTCTTTTTTCTTTTCTTTTTGGCATGAAAGCACGAAAGCAGATTTTTGGAAACTAGTAAAAAAGAAAGCGTAGTAGTCTAGCGGCGTTGCGAATAGACGTGTGCAAAAGCACGGGTTGCAGCCCGTTTCAATTTGGATTGGGCGCTCTTCAGATCATCTGTAGAGGCATCGTCGGCAGAGATATCGAGGAACTCCATCGCTTCTGTGAGGGCACTATCGATTGCTTCACGATCACCGCGGCGAAGTTTCATGTTGATGTTGGGATCTGATACCTGGCTCTCTACCTGATAGACATAGGATTCCAGTTCTTGTTTAGCCTGAACAATTGCTTCACGCTTCTTGTCTAATTCTGCATTGGTTGCTGCATCGCTGACCATACGTTCAATTTCTGCAGCAGACAAACGCGTCGAATTGGAGATGGTAACGTCCGCCTTGCGACCCGTCGTCTTGTCTTGTGCAGTGACCTTGAGGATACCGTTTGCGTCGAGGTCAAACGTGCAAAGAAGTTCAGGTGTTCCGCGGGGTGCGGGAATAAGGCCACTCAGAGAGAATTCGCCCAACAAATTATTCTCTTTTGTAAGAAGGCGTTCTCCTTCGTATACCGGGAATGTCACAGTTGTTTGATTGTCAGCAGACGTGGTAAAGACCTTTGCTTTTTGGCAGGGAATGGACGAATTTCGGGGTACAACGACAGCCATGATACCACCTTGCATCTCCACACCCAGAGAGAGAGGGACAACATCCAACAGCAGTAAGTCTTGTGTTTTCTCATTTCCTGCCTGATTGGTAAGTACGGCAGCCTGAACGGCAGCACCGTAGGCAACCGCTTCATCGGGATTAATTGACTTGTTCAATTCTTTGCCATCAAAGATATTTTGGAGAAGTGCTTGGATCTTTGGGATTCGGGTGGAACCGCCGACAAGTACAATTTCAGAGATGTCTTTCTTGTCGATCTTGGCATCCTTCAAAACCCGTTCGACAGGTTCAATTGTCTTTGAAAAGCTTGTGGAATTAATTTCCTCGAATTTGGCACGTGTGATGTTGGACTGGAAATCAATGCCTTCGAATAACGAATCTACTTCAACGGTCGTTTGGGTTAACGAGGACAAAGTACGCTTTGCCCTCTCAGAGGCTGATCGTAAACGTCGAAGAGCACGCGCATCGGAGGAAATGTCTTTTTTGTGCTTCCGCTTGATCTCTTGGACAAAATGATTGACGAGTGTATTGTCAAAATCTTCACCTCCTAAATGCGTGTTACCAGCAGTTGCCTTGACTGCGAACACACCACCAGAAATCGTCAAAAGGGAGACATCGAAAGTCCCTCCACCCAAATCATAGATGAGGACATTTCGTTCTTTTGCATCTTTATCGTCCAAACCATAAGCAATAGCTAAGGAAAAAAAAATAAGGATGAATGAGTTCTTCACCTTTTTTTTTTTGATTTTTTAAGTCGTACCAGCAGCAGTTGGTTCGTTAATGATACGAAGCACTTCAAGACCAGCAATTGTACCAGCATCTTTGGTTGCTTGACGTTGACCTGAAAATAAACAACAATAGGATTAAAACGATGATGATCGTTTTTCTTTTTTGCGACATACTATCGTTAAAATAGGCAGGTACAGTAACCACAGCTTTGGTTACTTTCTTTGCTAGTTTCGCTTCGGCAATTTCTTTCATTTTGATCAACACCATGGATGATATTTCTAATACTTATGTTATTGAAGACTATAAAAAACGAGGGGAGTCGTTTACCTTGGGGAGAATAGAGTTTGGTTTCACCTTCAAAAAAGACTTGAACAAATGGTTTTTCATCTTGATCAATGACAGTAAATGGCCAATTCTTCATATCAGCCTTCACTTCAGGGTCATCAAAACGACGTCCAATCAATCGTTTTGCATCGAAGACGGTATTCTTTGGATTCATTGCGGCTTGATTCTTAGCCGCTTCACCAATCAGTCTTTCATTATCAGAAAAGGCAACATAAGAAGGTGTTGTTCGATTTCCTTGTTCATTGGCAATAACTTCGACTCTTTCAGATTCCCATACGCCAACACAGGAATAACTGTAAAATGGTGTCAAAACACACAAATAATGATGGAATCCTTACGTTGTTCCCAAGTCAATACCAATAGCACCCTCGTATTCAACAGACATGATTTTCAAAAGAAGAGAAAAGAGAGAGAAAAAGAGAAACGTACTCTTTTTTTTTTTTTTTGGTTTAATGCATGACAAGTTTTTTGGGTTTCACGTCAGCTCCGCTCCGATGACATTTCTCTTTTCCATTTTTTTTTGCTAGTCGCTTTCGTGCCGGCCGTAAAGCAATATACGTTATCTAGTTTGGTATATTCGTAACTCTTCTTCAACACGCTTAAGTTTCTCTGCAAGCTGTTCTGCTTGACTTCGTGCTTCATCACGTTCTTCTTTTAACCTTTGATTTTCCATTAATAATCGCCAATTTTGCTGCATCCAAACGAGTGCTTCTTCAATATTTGCAAGTGGTTGTTCAAAGTGTTGTTTGGATAATACACTGCTCCACGTCCTTGGAAATTGTACAGCATAATCAATTTCCTTTCCTTGCGCGTCTTCCGTACATGAATCGCTTAATTCGGTTCGTGGCTATGCGCCTTTTAGATGAGAAATAGCATCTTTCTGAACACTACCCTGCATAATATTTACCACATAAAGCATCTCCGAACCTGATGAAGGATCTTCACTCGAACAACTGAAACCCAGAGTATCAGCAAACCCCATTCATTCAAAAACACATAGAGTCACTTACACACCTGTCTGACAGTGTCGTCGGCGAAACACCTGAGATAGGACTAAACAAACTACTGCTTCCACGTGACGGTACGCGCATAGAATTCGACCGTCTGCTGGCAACTGATGGAGGAAGAGGAGGAGGAACCATGCTGTCAACACAATTCACACTTCGGCGTCGCTCCTGATACTTCTTAAGCTACGTGCTGTCAGTCATTACCGTCTCTTCTCTCTCTCTCTCTCCTTCCTCTTACTCTTTGTTTCCCAGCTAGTAGAAGCTCCTCGCGTGAGATGTGCATTAGGAGGAAGCTCTCATGAACCAAAAAAGATGGGAAAGCTTATCCTCATCTACTGAGAAATAAGTTTTTTGATGGGCTTGCGGGGTTTCTTTTTGCTCAACGTTACCATTCCAGTCGGCTCGGATATCTTCTCCGATGAAAGGGTGAAGTATATTAAATTGTCAGAAATGGTTACGCGTGTAGCATATCATGCCTCCACCAGTAAGTTTTGCATGACGCCAGATGGGATTTATTTTCGTCATTTTTGCGTCAAAGTGTGCTACATGGAACTGCTGCTCGATAGCTTGATGGTCATCCATCCGCTCAAATATCAGCCAAACAACAGCTGTGGGAACGATAGCACTACCAAGCTATTCTCTTATATATTGCCAATAAAGGCATTATTACCGTTTTCATGAGCAACAGTTACAAATTGCTTGTATTTCTGACCATATCATGCACATTAAATCCTTAACGAAGGGTCCTGGCTTACTGCTTACGTCTTCATTCGATCTATTCGGCAAAACTACTAGATCAATCAATGAGTTAAACTAATGCGAAGGAAGAGGTACCTCGGCTAGAGGTTCGAAATGATAATATCAAATGGTTGAACAGAAGGACTTGGCTGAGGGGGTTCCGCATAGGGTGCGAGCGGGGTGCTGGCCAGTGAACACCAGAATGAATCTCCGCCGCTCCTCGGGGCGGATGTGCGTGGAGAGAGAGTGTGTGCGCCCCAAACGGGCAATCCAACAAAGGCGGGGGCCCATCCAAAAGAAGAACTCTCTCTCAATTTCTCTCCATTTACATCAGTCATGGTATGTGATTTTTAAAGGATGGATGGATTAGATGGGTCGATGGATGAGATGATCAAGTGAAAACTTACATGCCAATTTTTTTTTCCTCCAAAAGACTTGTAAGAGAAGAAACAACGGACGTAACAAGCACGGACGTGGCCACAACAAGTTTGTTCGCTGCATCAACTGCTGCCGCTGTGTCCCCAAGGTAGACCAACAGAATCCTTATGCATTCATGACATTTATTGTGTTTTTGTGTATAGGACAAGGCCATCAAGCGTTTCACCATCCGCAACATGGTTGAGGCTGCTGCCGTCCGTGATCTTCAGGAGGCTTCCATCTATGAGGGTAATGGCGAAATGTGTAGGGAATGTTTCGAAGAGAAACTAAACATGGAAGTAGAATACACCATTCCCAAGTTGTACGTCAAGTTGCACTACTGTGTTTCTTGCGCCATCCACGCCCGCGTTGTCCGTGTGCGCTCGGTTGTGAACCGCAGAAACCGTGCTCCTCCCCCGAGATTCCGCTTCCAGAAGGTAAGAAGCTTACTTTTCTTTTTCTTCCGTCCACACGAAACTAATCGAAGAAACAAAATATATATAATAGGCTTAAATCAAGGGATACATTTTACAGAGAAAATAAACCAAACGTTTTATGAACGATTTGCAACTTTCTATCTTCTTCTTTTTTTTTAGTGCTGCAGTTCGACATAATTGGCTGTAAGGAAAGAAAGATGAGTTTGGGAAACCAGTGTGCTGTTTTTCCTTGTTTTACCTGGGAATAATCCGACAGTCTTGCCATCCGGTCCAACACCCTGCCACCAATCCTCACTGACGAACTCGATATGCGTGATAATATCATTTTCTCTGAAGGAGATTTCGTTGTCTTCACCAGCCACGTAATCATAAAGTGCAAGCGCAGTTTGGCCAAGATCTTGTCGGGGAGCAGCAGCAGCAGCAGCAGCTGGCATGGGTGGAGCAGGCGGTGGAACAGGAATAGGTTCATGCACAACTTGTGGCTACGGAATTTCCAACTTTAGAATGGGTATCATCACTTATTTTCTCGCCCTACCTGTTCTTCTTCTTCTTCTTCCTCCAATACTTGCACATAGTTGGCTGGGAAAAGTCCCTGTTTCTTGCCATCCGCGCCAACGCCGAACCACCAACCTTCATCGACCTGATCGATTTGGACGATGGTCTCGCCTTCGATCAAAGTCATCTCATTTGATTCGCCTTTAAGAGGATGCCATATGAGAAAAAGAGCTGGGCCACTAGAAAGATCTTTTTTTTTTTTTTTTACCTGCTTCATAACCAAACAACACAACTGCAGAAATTCCATTGACCTCTTTGGTTTGTTTCGCAGTGGATTCCAGAGCCTATTATTACAGGAAATGAATGAATCAGTACCGTAACCTACCCGTCACTAAGACATTTACTTCATGTTGTTGTGCCTTGACGCTCGCTTCGTGCTGACGTTGAAGCTAATGAATGATAAGGATTTAGCATCCTCTCCAAGTTTTATGCTGATCCATTTTACCTCCAGTTCTTTTTCGCGAAGTCTTCTTTCTTCTTCTTCGGCTTCTTTACGCTGTCTTTCACGCTCTTCGGCTTCTTTACGCTGTCTTTCACGCTCTTCGGCTTCTTTGCGCTGTCTTTCACGTTCCTCAGCCTCTCGGCGCTGTCTTTCGTGTTCCTCGGCTTCTCGGCGCTGTCTTTCATGTTCCTCTGCCTCTCGTCGTTGTCTTTCTTCCGCCTCTCTGCGCTGTCTTTCCTGCTCTTCTGCTGCTCTACGTTGTCGCTCTTGTTCTTCTGCCGCCTGTCGCTGTCTCTCACTTTCTTCATAGGCTTCACGTCGTCTTCTCTCCTCCTCCTCGGCTTGCGCTCTAGCAGCGGCAATAGCAGCCTTCTCTTCGTCTCTCTGCCTTCTCTCCGCCTCTTCTCTTTCTCGTTGAGCGGCTTCCTGTTGTCGACGTGCATCTTCATCCTCGTCTCGTTGCTGTTGTAACCTGACGCGTGCTGCTTGTTCTTCTCGCTCACGCACTTCCCTCTCTGCCCGTTCGCGTTCAGCACGGACGGCAGCCGCACCAGAATCCTGAGCTGGAGCTCCCCATCGGCTCGCTAAAGGCTTAGGCGCTGTTTGAACGGGTGCGTAGTTTGTACCCTACAATTTCTCTGCGTTCAGCATCGTCGAATTCTTATTTGCCATAAATACTCACCACAGGCTTTGGTGGTCCTTCCTTTTTCATTGACTCACGCTGCATTGCTGCGATATTCGGTATTTCTGTCTTCTTATAAACAGATCCCTGACCATTCGTGCACATTAGCTATCTATGCATTGAAATGCAGCGAGGCTTACCACTGGCGTTACGGCGGGCTGAGCTCTTGGCTTTTCTTTATGCACACTGTATTTTGCACCAGAAGACTCCGCCACTCGCTTCATAATCAGGTCAACCTCCACGTCGGCCTAGATAAAAAGACGATAAGCACAAAACGTTCTTCACTTATAGAACAGCAAACCTCATCACGAGCGTTAATCTGCACGTGGAAACTCTGTAAAAGAAGAAGTGTCAGTAGCCATGACCCATCGCGTCCTTTCCTTTTTCTTGCTAACCTTGAAGAACTTGGAAACGTCGTTGAGGTGTGAATTAAAGAAACCTTTACGGGTTTCGGGAACACCACTTCCACACTATCGAAAATGTCAGCATTCCATACGCTTCTCTGATCAGAAGCATTACCCAGGCAATGAATACATATTTTGGAAGCTCGGTGTTGGGGTCAGTAACGCGAGCGTATGCGAACTGAATTTTTCCGTCGCTGAATTCGTCGTACAATTCTTCAAGTCCACCATCTAAATACAAACAGATGAGATGAAAGGGAGAAAACGACGAGAAAGCCAAGTCTTTTTTACCGCCGGTGCCCTGCACTCGCAAGTCATTGGTTCCTTTATCATATGAATATATTAACCAGTTTGTTGCATCGTTATCATTCAAAACAGCTTGATAAGCCGCGTTAAGGTCGGCCCCATGTGTATTGAAATTCACTTGAAAACTCATTGGGATGGAAAAAGAAAAAAAAAGAAAAAGAAACGTGTAAGTAACCAAGCACGCCAAGCGAGGGAGGGCCGTATGTTTCGAAGGCGGCGATTAAACACAGCAGATCCTTTTTGGCGCCCCGCTCAGGTCTCTCCGCCTTTTTTTTCCAATTTTTCTTCATGGCCGCTATACCCAGTTCCAACGTGAGATCTGAGCAGGACGAGAAGGATTTCATACTCGGCAATGTACCTGAAGGTCTTAATGTGGAAGAATCTCGAGGGTTGGAGGGACTATTACACCTTTCACCTGCTACGGAATGTCTTGATTTGAAGCAAGACGTTAGTCGTTTTGGACTTGCAGGCAAGATCTGGCACAGGTAATGCAGGTTTGTCCCATTACCTGTTCATGTCAGGTTTCCTTAACGACAACACACCGACAGTGCATACACGCTTCAAGCCTATTTTTCATCTTGCGACCAGGGATTGGAACCCCGGCAACCGATTCCTTTATCCTGTTTCTCCAAGAACGATGAACCGGTTGAAAGACCGTATCGAATCATTGAACTGGGGGCCGGGACTGGCTATGTAGGCATTTCTCTTGCAAATATGTTGAAAAGGGAGTGTGAGGTTTATATTACGGATTTGGAGCAAGTGGTACCTTTGATACGTGACAATGTGGTGGCAAGGCATCATCCCGAAAAAGGAGCGCGCGTTCATGTAGAACGGTTACATTGGGGAAACAAGGCAGATGCTGAAAGATTACTCAAGGATGGACCTTTTGATCTGGTTGTTTTAAGCGATTGTGTCTATTTTCCTGAATTATTTCCTCTCCTTCAGGATACGCTCCTTCATCTATGCAGTCCTACAACGCGCGTAGTCATTGGATACAAATGTCGATCGCTGGAGAAAGAGGTTGGGTTCTGGCAAGATTATTTTGGCACCTATTTTGAATATGAGCCAGTGCGAAAGAAATGTGGCGGATTGTTTGGCGAAGAAGAACAAATGTATGTATTTATTGGTTCACGGCGACCAGAATCAGAAGTGAAGAAGGCAGATGATACATTCACAACTTTGTTATTTTGTGCAATAGGTTTTTAAAGAAATAGAGTTATGAATATAAAAGTGATTATTGAGAATACTCTAATCGTTCATGTTCTGCGTGTATCAGAAGACTCATGCAGGACATGAATCTTCTTTTATGTGTAGATCACCCGCGTACGGGTAAAAATTTGCTGAGACATCAACTGACGCTTGGGCTTGCTTATTCGGCCATGGCAGATATCCATTTCAAGCGGAGCAAATCCCCAAGTCAAAAATTACAGTCATAAATTTTTTTTCATCAAAAAAATATAAATAGGCAGCCACAGCGTAATAGCAGAACTTTATCCACTTCTTCACATAAGGTAAGCATTGTTTTCTTTGCTCTTTTTTCTTCCCTTTTTTTTTTCTCCACCTGTATCGTCGAATATGATGATTGAACCAAATAGCAATTCTAAACCCAGCTCAGTTTGATGTTCAGTGAAAGGAATATGTTCTTGTATCTGATAATCGATTGATTACTATTATTCTTTGTTTTTTGTTACAATTTCTATATGAATGATGGAATCTAATCAGGTTGCTATATAATAGGTTATTATCTCCTTGTCTTGGCGGTTATTAGAAACATAACTATTATGAATAAAAAAAAAACTCATTTGAAAGAATCAATTGATCGTGTGCAGAATGGAAGTATCTTATTGTCTATACTATATACATGCTTGTCACTTCATGCAAGCTTAAATTAAAAACTTACGAAGGATCATTTAAAAGGCGGAATCATTAGAACCAGACAGGGCTTAGAACCACGAACAAAACATGCAACAACAAAAAAAAAAGTCTTCCATTGCTGACGTCAGTTATCCATGCAGAAGCCTTTTTTTTATACATTTTTTTTTCTTTTTTTTCCCTCATGTCCACATCTTGGTTGAACAAGATTTAGGATGGATAGCAATTTTACATTCTCTTATGCGGATGAGTACACCCAGTTGCTCACAGAACTCCATACAGACTATTGCCGTGACCAGCCCGAAGATATATTGCAGTACTGCGCAAATTTTTTCAACCGCAAGTTAGAGGAACAACGAACTCTGTTCCGCCAACAGGGATCCTGCGTAGACCAAGGTAGGGTGAGCAAAGGGGGAAAATAAAGAGTTAGGCAATCATCCCTGATACTTTGCAAAAGACAAATCATAAACGTTATCTTCTGCAAACTTAGGCGATGATTACCATCCCCTCGCTGAAACTGGCCCAAGTTCATATGCACCCACCGGTCCAGCGTACACGGAGGAAGAAGACGAAGAAGAAGAGGAGGAGGAGGAAACAGATGACTTTGATGATGAGGAACGGGACAATTTCTCCACGGCTCCTCTCTCAATGGTTCCACCACCTTCTTACAACCGCGACCGTCGGACATCCGTTAGTGCAGAGTCCATGATGCCATCCAACGGACGCGACTACGTGACTCCTTTCATACCCAAGACATCAGAACAACAAGAACGCATTAATAGAAGTGTAGGCAATAACTTTTTGTTTCGGAATCTGGACGAGGAACAACATCAGGACGTGATCAATGCTATGACGGAGAAACACATCCAAGCGGGAGAAACCGTGATAGAACAAGGTGCTGCTGGTGATTACTTCTATGTCGTGGAATCTGGCTCCTTCGATTGTTTAAAAACCGTAGGTGGTAGTCCGCCCACTAAAGTGGCTCATTATGAAGCAGGTGGAAGCTTCGGTGAGCTCGCTTTGATGTACAATGCACCACGTGCAGCCACTATCGTGGCTCTGTCCGACGCTGTCTTGTGGGCACTGGATCGTGTGACCTTCCGTACAATTTTGATGGAGAACACTTCGCGGAAAAGACGCATGTACGAATCATTTCTAGAGGAAGTGGCGCTTTTAAAATCACTGGAACCGCATGAACGGCACAAAATCGCTGATGCATTGGAATCCGTCTACTTTGAAGATGGACAACAAGTTGTTGTACAAGGTGACATAGGTGACCAATTCTATATAATCGAGTCAGGTGCAGCAGCCGTGTACAAAGTCGGACCGGAGGGTACACAGCAAGAGGTAAATCACCTCGGCAGAGGTTCCTATTTTGGTGGTAAGTGCTTTCTTTTCTTTTTCTTGTTGACAAGAGTCTTGAGCTGGTCTATCGCAGAATTGGCACTGTTAAACGATAGTCCACGTGCGGCGACAGTGGTTGCACAAGGCCGTTTGAAATGTGCCACGCTAGGCAAGAAGGCGTTCACACGTCTACTCGGACCTGTCCTCGAAATTTTAAAGCGTAACTCGGAGAACTATCATGCAATCCTCAGTCAACAACAATCCTTCCGATAGACCTGATTTTTATTTTTTTTCTATTTTTTTTTTCCCCTTTCCTTTCCCCCCTTCATACACTCTTAGATGATGACAGAAAACCAGACAAAAAATTTCCCTCTGTGATCGTTTGCTTAGTACTGTTTACTCTCATGAGGTTTTGAGATTGTTACAACATGAAATAAAGTATTTGTATAATCAGTATGGATCACGCTCCGTTACAACAAGTGCTGAATGAAGAACGCGCGAAGAATTTATCCGACTACGTACTTTGCAGAGCGCAATCATCATTACTGTGGCCAACGTTGTAGACAATATGATCTACATTTGTGTCAAGTTTTTCGTTTTAACAACAAGCATAGCTGTTGACAAGTGTGTCTCGGATCAATTCACTATTAAGAAGCAAACGATCTACATGAAAAAAAAAAACCTATGTACTAGCATTCGTTTATGCAACTTAAACACAAACCCGCCTGATGTTTCAATTGACTTTTAGTAGAAATCACGCCATCCTGATAGATGGTTTCCAGGGCAATTAAAACGTGGAAGAGGCGGGAAACATCCAGTGTCTCCGGGAGCCCACGCAAACGGACAGTAGGGGCCGCGACTTGCTCCCGTCGTGAGAATGGACAGCTTGATTTTAAACAGTAGCATCCACTTGTAAAAGATACAGAAAAAAAGGCTTGCCGTAGAGTGAAGATAGAAGGATGACAGCCAAACACACAAAGTTATGAATAATATACCACATTGGTCATGCTCAGCGTCTGCCAACGGTCAATACTCGTGTCTATCGTACAGCAAGACAACCTTCTATTTGAAAACACTATCTATCCTTCATGGCATCCTGCATTGTATTCCAAATGACGTCAATGTCGCTCATGTTGACAGTACAATGACATGGTTTCATCGCAATAGCATTTCATGGGATACTAATCACTGATCCCTGGCTGAAAAGAGTCATTGACTCGCAGTAATGATCGAGTCATTTGCTGTTCACATACACGCTAGCGGATAGCGCGTATGTGAGGATAACTGATTTAGCGTCATGAGAATAGGGGTGTGTATAAGGAATGGGAATTGAAGTGGCGCTCAAGCCCGAGTCTTTTACTGGATAAAGTGGAGACTTTAGCAGCATCTGTCTCCCAGCTTTGAGAATATGGTAGTGGATTGTTTATTGCAGCGGAGTCATGAGAGATCTAATTCTCGTACCTGTCGGGGTAAAATAGGGGCAAGAAAGGGGAAACACATGGGATAGGGTCAAGCGTATGCAAAAGCACATGCACCCGATAGAATAGTGCAGGGAAAGGGCAAGGTTGTCTCCACTATCTATGGCGGGGAAAAAAGAGAAGACTAGGGGAAGGAAGAGTGAATGTATAGACGAACAAAACGTGTGTATAGGTTTAGGTATCAAAGTGGATGAATCTTTATGCACATCGATGGTGGATGTGTAAATTGATGAATGTTATATGTATTATTTTTCTCTTTCTCTGTGTATCTGTGTGTGTATAATACGTGTGTGTGTATGTGTGTGTGTGTGTGTGTGTGTGTGTGTGTGTGTGTGTGTGTGTGTGTGTAGTGTGTGCGTATCTATGGTGACTGAGTGACAGGGAAAAGTAAGCCCTGATCTGAATTTTTTTTTTGATGTGCAGGAGTAAACGTATAATCGAGCCAACTGTAGTCTTACACTTTTCTTTCTCTTCTTCTTCTTCTTTTTTTTTTTTCCTTTTCTTCCCTTCTTTATTTCTCTTTTGTCTAATCCTTATGATGACTGTTGCCTCGCCTACTGAAGTTGCTCCTCCTCCTCCACCAGCGCCTATCGCGTCCAGTGGGACAGGTATCGCCAATCTGCCCAACCAGCGGCACAAGATTGTTGCCAAGAACGGAGCTAATTTCACCTTGATGGTATGCGGTAAGTCTTGTTTATTTAACGATGATCAACGAAGAGCTGGTTTTCTTATCCTCTATTTTGTGTGGGGGCGTCGTTTCAGGTGAATCTGGTGTTGGCAAGACAACCTTTGTGAACACATTGTTCACTTCGACGATTAAAGAGCCCAAGAATTTGAGCAAGCGTCGTCTTAGACCACCAAACAAAACTGTACAGATTCAAATTACTAGAGCTGGTAAAGAAATATACCGGATTGTATTAAAAGAACACATGACTCAATGGTTATATAGAACTCGAAGAAAAGATGTTCAAAGTCAAACTGACCATTATCGATACACCTGGCTTTGGTGACTATGTCAACAACCGCCATAGTTGGATTCCTATTGTCGAATTCATTGATGATCAACACGAAAAGTACATGCGACAGGAGCAACAACCTTGCCGTAAGGGTGTGGTAGACATGCGGGTTCATGCGTGCCTCTATTTCATCAAGCCCACGGGTCATACGTAAGTTTGCTGTGCAAAAAGAAAAAAGAAAAAGTTATCCATTCCTCACACATAACATGTTTTTCTTAGTTTGTCACCTTTGGATATCGAAATGATGAAACGTCTCGGTTCGCGCGTTAATCTGATCCCAGTGATTGCCAAGGCAGACACCTTGACACCTTCGAACTTGGCAAAATTCAAGCAAAATGTAAGGGATTCTCCCTAGGGCCATCTTTTTTTTCACCCCTTATGTTTACTCCTGTTGCTGACATTGAATCTACATTAGATTCGGGAAGTGATTGCAGCCCAAAGTATTCAAGTCTATTCTTGCCCGATCGAAAGTGACGACGAAACCACCACCAAGCGCAATGTGAATATCATGGCGGCTTTGCCTTTCGCTGTGATTGGCTCAACGCAGGATGTGGTGACCTCAGATGGTCGCAAGGTCAAGGGTCGTGAGTACTCTTGGGGTGTTGCAGAGGTGGAAAACGACGAACACTGTGATTTCAGAAAATTGAGAAGCTTGTTGATTCGTACTCATATGCTGGATTTGATCACAACAACTGAAGAAATTCACTATGAGAATTATCGTCAACAACAGATGGAGACAAGGAAGTTTGGTGACCCACGGTAAATTCTTTTTGCTTTTTTTTTTTTACCTCCTGCTTATCGAATGTGTCTCCCTCATCTTTTCTTCGGTGATCTAGATCCCAACCTGCAGAAAATGCCAAGTTCAAGGAGGAAGAAGAAGCTTTGCGTAAGCGATTCACCGAACAAGTCAAGGCTGAAGAAGCGCGATTCCGTGCATGGGAACAACAGGTAAAAAAAAAAGAAAAAGAAAAAAAAAACATGATCTTTCTACAGTTCAATTTGATGCTCATATTCATCTATTTTAGTTATTGGGTGAAAGAGATCGTCTTCACAAAGAATTGGAACAACAGAGTGAGAGAGTCAAGGAGCTACAAACAGAAATGGACAACTATTACTATAATCAGCGTGATTCGCCAAGAACAATTAGAAAGTAATAGCCTTTAGTTTCTAGCTTGATCAATCTTTATTTTTCTTCTCTTTTTTTTTCTTCCTTACTATTAAAAGTATCGTCACTTCAAAGTGGAACGTCTAATCAACGGGTTTTCCTTTCTTGCTAAATATCATTCCTTTTCTTTTCTCTTGTTTGGTGTATAACGCAAACAAACATAATTCATGTTACGCAACGGATAACAACCTTGTCTGGACAATACTTACGTAAATAGATTTGCTCAGCACCGGATATTGGCAAAAGTAAAACCTGTGAAACGCTGAGTTCATCTACAACCACTCGCCGTATGACAAAAGAAGAAGAACAGCGTATGCTGCATATAGAAAGGTGGGACAATGACGATAGGTAGACTATTAATCGTACTATGTCCTCAACCAATGAAGATGATTTATTTTACAACCAATTTAAAGCTCTTCTCGGATAGGGTCGATCATTCGTAATTGCCTTTATCCCAAATCAAAAAGGTAGCATAGCAATCTAAGATAGGAATAATGCTTTTGGCACACGATGATATACTTTATATAGCAGTTTTGATTCTTGAGGATGAAACACAGTGAACAGCAGAAGAAAATCCTTTCGATCGGCGTAGTTCCTATTTCGTGTTGGGCTTTATATATGTATGTGGAGAAGGTTTAGATCTCCGAAGCGGTGTTCAACGTCATGGAATCAAAAGCGGCTCAACTTTGGGGACCACATTGTTTATTGTTTTGTTGACGAGAAAGAAGATATCTACTCTACACACCTACACACCTATAGGATTTGGTGGTTGGTCAATAGGACCCTCCTCATCCTTTTCCTTTGCGTGCGCTCTTTCTCTCTCTCTCTTTTTTGGCTTTCTTTCTCTTTTGGTCATACATCACACCTTCCATCATTCTCCTTCGAGATCATTGCCGTCCCATTATACCTCATTTCTCATTGGTTTTTTACCTATTGTATTCCTGTCAGTCAGTTCAGTTATTCCTTGAAGCTTAAACTACAATTGTATGGTGAATGGAAACCCATCTTTTTTTTGCATGACTTATGGGCTAATTAACTATGACTCAGTATGTCGTACAGTGAAAATTATCCAGCATTCGGATTTATATATAAGAATCGCACACAACACCACAACTACGCAACGAAAGGAGTGTTTCCTTCGTCTATGCCCCAGAACCTCGATACTGATTTGTACAGTTTTCACACCGAACAGACACCATTTCATAAGAGTCCTCACCCCACTCACCACCATGCTGAACATATCGAGAACCAGAGCTTTCTCGGCACCCAGGAGCCGAAGAAATCCAGCCTTGGAAACTCTTTTTTCAGACGCTCTTTGGATTCGTCTCAGTTAAAAAGCCGTACCTATTATAATCAGGCTGTGGCCTTTGAATCACCCCAATTTCTTAGCCCACCATCATCACAAACAGGGCTCTCCGTGCACGATCAGCGATTCTATCAGAATCCTGGACGATCTCAACCACAACTCACTACTACTACCCCTACACAAAACAATCATGCATGGATGTCCACGCAGGATGAGAGTAAAGCCCTCGTGCATTACTCAAACAAACAGCGCAACCCGTTCGCTACTACTACTTCTACTACCACTGTTAGTCCTACCATCCATCAACCCATTGTCTATACTTCACCCCTTGAAACATTATCTGGTGGGATGGTAGCCTGTCAGAGCAACAGCAACAACAACAATAACAACAATAACACAAAACGGTCATTACCGACTGGATACCAAAAAGCAATGGATTCTTCATCCATACCAAATGCAACAGCATTAACATCGCATCTTTCACATTCGTATATATTACCGACCCTCACCAGCGATGCCTTTATCAACGGAAGTCTTCCTGTGTTTTCCTCTCGCAGCCAATCGGACGCTCCATATGGTGATATATCATTGTATACCCCGCAAGAAACAATCGCTCCCGTTATGGAAAGCGGCCAAGCATCCCATGTTTTCTCTGTTTCACAGGATCTGGAAACACCGGAGAGAAATACACGGTCTGACAAGGAGGTCCCACAAAGCCAGCGCCACGTGGAGCTGAACCTCACCCAACAACCTGAGGGAATTTTCAATCACTCGAACCTGTTGCACGACAAATGCGTGGATCTAACTCGTAAACCAGTAACAAGAGCCCTACTGCAACACCACAAACAGGTAATTCGATTTGTCATAACTGTATCTTTTTTTTTCATACTGATCAATGATGTGAAAACATGCAGGTCTGGATGGATGCTATTTCAGAAGATCGAACAACAAAATCATTTTCAAGCATCAATGAGAATAATACCTTTCCAGACAACATGACCTCCATACAACCATGCGTTGTGACGAATCAAGTCTCTGGAACACAACATGCACCATCACCCGCTGTATCTTCTAGCAGTCCACTTGTATCCCGGTTCCACGGTAATTGTTGGAAAGAAAAAAAAAAGAACGAAAAGTATAGTAACCATTCCCACAGGTAGTCAACGGTATCCTTTTGGCCTGATGGCTAGTTATGCTTATTCACCCGAATCAACCACACACAGTGTACTTCACAGTAGCATCCTGACGCGAAGAACATGTCATAGCGAAAGTGATGTTCATGGTGAGCTATAGCTAATGAACGATACATATTGCCTTTTTTCTTACAGATGAATTTAGCTGATCGGCACTTGCTTCCGGATGCATCCAGCATAGATACGTGCAAAAACGATGTACGAGCTGCAGTGGCCAGCAAAGATTACCCTTATCCTAGTCTTGAACGAATGCTTTGCTTTGGCGATCTTCCCAACCCTATATCTCAATGGGAAGAACAACAACAACAGCAGCAGCAGCAACCTACGCACAAGTCCTATATGCGAGACAAAGATATAACAGATCACCATCATCAAACAAAACCCAGCGATGAGCTGAATAGAGCAACCGAATCTATGCCAACTATGCCTTTACAAGTGTCCTATAGCAGAAAAGATTTTGGTTACTATATACAGCCCACAACAACAACATCCTCCTCCTCCTTACCATCCTCTCCCGCCCTGGTACAATTCAAACGCTCCGAAGCACCATTCACCGATATATCAGACGCTCCTTTTCAACAGTCCTTTATTATCACTACAAGTGAACCTATGTTCTCATACCCTCCGAATTCGATCGATAAACCAAGTGACGGATATCATGATATGCGTCAGAGCAACGACCAGAGGCAGACAGCCGAAAATAATAACAATAACTCCAGCCCTCTTTATTCTGAACGATGGAATCAACCGAAAAAAGATGACGACCTGAACTTGCACAGGTCAGAGCTGAAGAGGTTACTGACGAAAGAATGGAAACCGCTACCACAGATGACGGTAACCTACTACTGAACCAAATGGGGTAAAGAGTGGAAAACTAAGATTATTATTTTAGTACCGTCAACAGCGATCTATTTCCGAGCATAGCAGACCTATGGAAATGGATACATGCAATGATTCTTCGACGCTGCATCAAGTCAATGAATCTTACGGTACCTATGATGGTATATTACCATCGTTGCAGCAATCGCTTGATGAGCCTGATCGCGAAGACCATGGCGAGATCTCATTGAATTATTTGCCTCCGCCATTTGGCGCTAGGCAGATGTTCTCTATGAATGCTCCGCTTGAAGAAGATGAACATTTGTCACGGATCCATGATATTGATCTTGAATCAAATCATGGCATGAGCAGTGGTACTCCGTCAGCGACAATGACCCCGATCATGGGCTGGAATTTATCCACACTGGATCAAGTATCAAAAGCACCACCTACTCTTTCCATTCCGTCCTTTGAAAAATCACCGTCCGAAAGTATCTCTTCTTTAGCCGCCATCGAGCCGGATGCACAATCCTTTGCATGCGATAGATCGTCACATGTCGCTTCTGAAGGACGCCTTTTGCCCAGTATTCCGAACCACCTGACGACAGACGAGCCGACACCAGTGATCGATGATACCCATCGAAAACCTGCCGATTCATCTTATCCAGGAAAGCATCTGGAGAAGCCAAAACGGCTCAAACGTCCCCCAAATGCATTTCTTCTTTTTAATCGAGATATGCGTCATAAGCTGCTTGATCAGAATCCAAACATGGGTGTCGCCGAAATTAGCAAAACGATTAGTGAGCGGTGGAAGAGCCTATCTGAGGTAAAGAAATTTTTTTTCTCATTTATACAAGTAGGAATAACCCTTCCTTTATATATATATAACTTCTGTAGGAGGAACGGGCGCCTTATCAAGAAGAAGCAGCGGGATTAAAACAAAAGAATCTTGATGATCATCCCAATTTTGTTTATAGTCGTCGATCGAAAGCTGAATTAGAGGCTGCAGGCCATAAGTCGCGTGTATCAAAAAAGAGAAAACATCAAGACGAGGATCCTGAATCTCCGGAATGCCAGAAAGATCAGACACCTAAAGTTCGAGATCCCCGCGGACGAAAGAAAAAGCGACTCAAGAACCCAACAGCGCCGAAGCATCCGATGTCCGGGTTCTTGTTCTTTTCAAACTCGGTGCGCTCCACAATTGCTTCGCAGAATCCCAGCTTGAGTATGGGAGAAGTGAGCAAGCTTATTGCCCACCGATGGAATGAAATGGTAGCAGAAGCTCGTGCACCCTGGTTGAACAAAGCAGAAGAAGATAAAGCACGGTACAAACGTGAACTCCAGGCCTACAGTTCATCCATGGCTAGCAGTACCCTGGAAAGGGAAAGTAACAAAACAATTTGTAGTGTAAACATATAGATTTTGTACCCCTTGTAACAATTATTATTATTATTTATCATATAAACAAGATAACCCCCTCCGTTGTAAACATCAAGCCTGCACTGCATGGTTCCGAGTGTTCCCTTGTCAATGCAAATGGAAGAATCAGTGGGAATGGATTTTGTCTGAATTTCAATTCTTGCTTTGTGACTCGGCTCACTCAGTTTCAACGCAGCGTCCTTCGAGACTCTCTTTGCTTTACCTGCACAGCAACCATGACAGATCAGGCACTTGTATCTACGACGGCACCACCATCGTATACCGACGTTGATGTTGATGCACTTCCTTGTATGTCTTTCGTTTCGAACTTGCTTTGTAAGTTTGTACTCATCCATCTGTTTATTATTATTATTATTATCTGCAGACGTCGATCGTGAGGTTGAGGACGAAGGTAAAAACGGTGACATCATGCAACGCTTTTACCCTAGCTAATCACAACATGGACTTGTATAATAGATACAAAGGCGGCAGTCGATCGATTGATTGAGCAAGAAATGCGACGCATGCGACGAAAGGATCGATCCACTCTTCCAGCCAATGTTGATCTATTCCAACAGAATGAAGTATTGGCACAGGAATGGGCTCGTGTGCAAAAGAAAGAACCCTTGTCTGCCCTTGATACAACACGTTACGAACTGAAAGGCCCCGCCGACGAAACCAGTGTAGAAGCTTGGAAGGCAGCTGTTGACAATACAAAATCCCAACTCGAATCACAAGCAAGCAGGTAAATACAGCTAATCGTCCTATGTTGATTTCTAATTTTTCTTTTATGTCAGTATGTTCAATCTGGAACTTCTCCAGAAATATGGTGCCAATGCCTGGCGAGTGCATAACTATCAATTGGAAAGTTATCTCAAGCAAATCCAAAAGGCAACAGAGGAACTACGTGCTAAAAGTCGTGAAATCAACCGACAGCGCAAGGCGGATCAGGTAAAGAGGAAGAACATGAGAAACATGAACCTCACTTTTTTTTTCTAATTTGTGCTATTTTTTTAAAAAAAAAAAAAAAGACGCAAGCTGCCGGTTCTCTTCGGTCATTGGAAAACAAATGGTCAGATCTTATCAGTCAGAATTTACAAGTTGAAATTGCATGTGCTGCATTAGAAGGGGAGGTAGAAGAATTGAAACAGTACAAAAAGGATATGGATGGATCCAAGTAACAAAAAAAAAGATAACTATGTTTGCAAAATGTACATGAACCTTTTTGTGTGTGTGTCTGGGGCAATTGTGCTGGATTTGGAATGCAATCATTCTGTCCCATGATTCCAAAAATTCTATTGGCTACAATTTCGACCCAGACATTCTAACAAACCGGACCGGCCTGCCCTCAATGGCTCCCTCCTTCCAAACTGCCGTAAAAAGCGGGAATATCAATCATGGTAAATATCACCAGAAGAGAGATAAGAAGGAATCCATCCATCCCCATACATTAGATGAGTCGTTAGAAAACGGATGGTTTTTTTTTTTGGATAGTCTTAGATGAGCATTCATTGTGAATGCAAAAAATGAAACGCCAATTGAAAAAAAAAGAAAGAAAAAATGACTTACCCACATTTTGAATTGTTGTAGACTTGCAAGAGAAGAAACAATGGACGTAACAAGCACGGACGTGGCCACAACAAGTTTGTTCGTTGCTTGAACTGCTCCCGCTGTGTCCCCAAGGACAAGGCCATCAAGCGTTTCACCATTCGCAACATGGTCGAGGCCGCTGCCGTCCGTGACCTTCAGGAGGCTTCTATCTATGAAGGTAAAATGGCGACATTTTGTAATAGCAAAGTGAAACTAAACATGCAAGTAGAATACACCATTCCCAAGTTGTACGTGAAGCTCCACTACTGCGTCTCTTGCGCCATCCACGCTAGAGTTGTCCGTGTGCGTTCCGTTGTCAACCGCAGAAACCGTGCTCCCCCACCCAGATTCCGCTACCAAAAGGTATGGACTACATTATAAGATGAATGGAACTTTTTGGACTGACATGGACTGTTTTGATAGACCAACGCCTAAGACAATCGTGTTAGGCGCGCGTTCTTGAACAAAAAAGGAACATCTGGTTGAACGAATCTTTAATTTTTCGTTTTTCTTTTTTGCTCTATGCTGAAATAAATCCAAACTTATCGGATCTCACCATCTGGGCAAAACAAAACAAAAAACAGAATGGCATGTTTTTTCTTTAAGAAAGCTGGGGAACGCTATGTAATAACCATAGCGTGTTTGGCCTGTAGAAAAGCCTTCACAACTATCATCTATCTTTATAAGGGATATCCATATGACATGAGCTATGGCAACACAAGACCACCTAGAATCTTTTAGCTCGCTCTCTCTCTCTCTCTCTCTCTCTCTCTCTCTCTGTGTGTGTGTGTGTGTGTGCACACATACGGTCATGCTTGTCGTTTGAGGATAGTTATCGATGCATGAAAAAAATTAGTATGCATCGTTTGTTTGATTACGGTATATACACACACACGATGCAAGTTGACGTTCAATGTTTACACCGAACAATCTATGCGTCTGTTGTAAAGATTTTGTACTATTGTTCCAATAGAGTAAGAGGCGGTTACTTAGAAGCATGCAGAGGATCTTGCGTTGTGGTATATGTTTCGTTCATACTATTTGTTCATTGCATACTCCTTTTAGCGATCTTGAGATTTAAGCCTCCTCCGTTTGGTGTTTTCATGTAATCATGCGTCAGCCTAGAGTCATTTTTAGCATTTAGTCTAAACGAACCTTGCTAATGCTATGCTATCGTACATTTACGTACTACATAGACACTGTATATCGCTTCAGGTCCACCGCAAATCGTTGCAAAAATGGCCAGGTCGTGAGAATCTTCTCCTCGCCGTCCTCAGCACCTCAGACGCAGGGTTGTCCGCCACAGCTATGTGGCTATACACACACACCCTTAAGAGCAAGTAAGATGACATTCATGAATGCATGTTTTTTTTTATGCTGCTCGAATAAATTTTTCGTCTGCGAGAGGGATCCAGCTGCCACCGCTACATGGTGTATATTCGAGTCTTTCTTTAACATCCACTTGGAATTTTCATCGAAGTGGCATTTGTTTTGAAAAAAAGAAAAAAAAGAAAAGGTATTTAGTAAACAGTGTGCCCTTAACTACAACCAAAAAAGAAAAACGATGCCTTAAGCGTCAAAATGCTATTTTCCTTGTTTGGCAATTACTTTTACCCCGCAGATAGGCATCTATTCACCGAAAACATTTTCCTTTTTCCTTTCTTCTTGTCCTTTCCAGTACGCGTAAAGGATGGAGCAATTCCGATGTCAACGGCAGGCCCGACAAGGGTTGGAGACGCCAAAGCTTATTCGAAGCATCACGATTGATCGATGTAGCAATTTCACAAGTGGCGGCGCCAATGGCAATGACATTAATCTATTGTCACAACTCTACAAAGCCCGGACGAACTCTGGTAACCTATTTTTTTTTGTCTTTTTGGCCACGTCATTCTACGCGACGCGATCCATTCATCTCGCCATTGTTATTAGAGGAATTCATTTCGCTTCTCGTCTACAGCGTGCCAGATCTAAAGAGGATACCGTTTAGCGAAGCTGTGCAACAGGAGTTCAGGCCGACTCGCTTGGGTGAATGGTTCGGCCCTTCTTGGGTAAAAATCCTTAGATTTGGAGCACACAGTGGAGACAGTTTAAAAACTGACGACTGGCTATTTTTTTTTATTTTTTTTAGTCAACGCATTGGTTTCATGTTCAGTTAAGAATCCCCAACGAATTTGCTGGAGAAGAAGTCCATTTTATTTGGAACGCAGACAATGAAGCAATGATATGGTCTCCTGACGGTGTACCACAACAGGGTTTGACAGGCGGAGGTAGATTTTTTTTTGGTCCACATGTGTGGTATCAACGAACTTTTTTTTTCTGATCCAATGATTTATTTAGCTGGAAGTGATGCTCGGCATGACTACATCCTGACACCCAGCGCCCAAGGAGGAGAAATTATTCAATTCTATATCGAAATGGCATGCAATGGCATGTTTGGAGCGGGAAGCGGTCTCATTGGCCCTCCCGATCCAAATCGATTTTTTAATTTGAACGAGCTGGTAAATTATTTTTATTATTGCTATTATTTTTTGCTAAAGTAGTAGAGTATGGTTCTAGGATTTGGCCGTGCCAAACAAATTAGCTTGGGATCTGCTGTATGATTTCCAGATTATTCTTGGGATTGCCAAAGATTTGCCCCAGGAATCGCTACGTGCCGCACAAGCGTTACGAACAGCAAATGAAATTGTCAATACGTTTCGACCAGGGGATGATCATAGTATCGTGGAATGCTTACAGATTTCAGGCCAATTTCTGAGTGCTAAAAACGGCGATTCACAACATGAAATCCATGCTGTAGGCCACTGCCATATAGGTTTGTTTCGTATGTGCTAACTCAGGAGGTCATACTGAACTTTCTCTTTGTTGATTGTCAGACACGGCATGGTTATGGCCTTTTGAAGAAACCGTCCGAAAGTCAGCACGTAGTTGGTCCTCACAATTAGACTTGATGGACCGCTATACGGATTACAAATTTATTTGTTCACAGGCACAACAATATGAATGGGTAAAGCAAAAATACCCTGCCTTATGGGAACGCATAAGAGCAAAAATTGCACACAATCAGTTTATGCCGACAGGCGGTGTAAGTGCAAGCTTCAACTTTTTTTTTCTTCTTTAACTCAACCGTTGGAATAGACCTGGATTGAGATGGATACAAACATGCCTAGTGGCGAATCCTTGTGTCGTCAGTTTATTTTAGGGAAAGTAGCAGAGAAAAAAAACAAGCTCTTTTCCATTTGTACTAACATGGATCATCTGCAGACAGCGGTTCTTTGAGCAGCAGTTCGGCAAACGATGCAAGGTTTTCTGGCTTCCTGATTCCTTTGGCTATTCGTCACAGGTAAAAAAAAAAAATCGCCGTCTAATCCGTTAGATGGAACTATTTCCTTATATATCCCTTTTGATTAGCTTCCGCAACTTGTACGTCTTGCGGATATGAGTTACTTCTTCACACAAAAATTGTCATGGAACAATGTGAACAAGGTATATATATATATATATAAACGTCTTGCCTATAGCCGCTTGTTCTTCTTCTTAACTGCTGCACTGTTAGTTTCCTTTGACAAGCTTTTGGTGGACTGGATTGGATGGTACAAGGATATTAACACATATGGCACCATCAGAAACCTACAATGCTCAATGTACACCAGAAGAGTTGATACGCACGTAAGTAGAGACTAAAAAAAAAGAGAGACACGGAAAGGGAAGATGTGTCTCATCTTGTATGAATACAAACAGGGTCCGCAATCATCGAGATAAGGAGTATTCCAACACCAGTTTATTGGTTTACGGTAATGGCGATGGTGGAGGAGGCCCTTTATCCAGCATGATTGAACGGCTGAAAAGAATGAAAAACGTGGTACGTAGTTTTTATCTTGATGCACTGTAGTGATACGTATTCAACCTGTGGATGCTTCAGGATGGTCTCCCAAAAGTCAAAATGAGTACAGCTACCGATTTCTTTAAAAGGTTGGAAGCAGAAGCGTCCAGTTTGACCAGCTGGAAAGGAGAATTAGTATGTGCAACTACTGCGCAACAGACAATGGCTTACATTTTTTTCTTAGTATTTTGAGCTTCATCGAGGGATTTACACGACACATGCACTATGTAAGAAGCTAAACCGCACCTGTGAATTCCTCGTACGCGATATCGAGATGCTGGCCACGCTGGCGCATATACTCGATCCTATTGGTTTCCAGTACCCAAAGGCAAAGCTTGATGAGTTCTGGAAAATGATATGTTTGATTCAGTTCCATGACGTGATGGCAGGTTCATCAATAGAGATGGTGTATGACGACTGCTATGAAGTGGGGTTACTTGCTGTTGTGAGTTATCGATGACTCACGGACTTTTTCTTTTCTTAGATGTATAGCAAAATGGATACAGAGGGAAAAAAGATGCGTGAAGAGTTACTAGAACGACTGCTTGATACAACAACAACTGCTGCTGCACCTCCTCCTCCTTCTTCTTCTTCCTCTACCGAAGAGAGACAAGGTGAGCGCAGACGGTACTTCATCTAAGATCTATCAAGATGACCATGGCTTTTCTTTAGCGCTTGTTGTGTTTAACACACTCTCATGGCCACGTAGAGAGATTATTGAAGTGCCACTGGAAGAGAGCTTCCCCACCATGAAGCAGTACTCCGCGTTTGGAAGAACTGGCTACGCTTTATGTAGGTTCCCTTTTTTTTTTCTTACCTTTGCGCTTCCCGCATCTTACCTATCTTATGAGTGGACAATGTGGCACCCTTGGCCGCTCAGGGCTACCAGCTCGACGAACAGATCAGTTATGAACCAGTCACTGTCAAGACGGATAGAAACAATCTCATTACTTTAAGTAATGAGTTTATACGGGCGTCATTTGATAAAACGGGTCATTTGGTTAGCCTTTATGACAAAAAAATACAGCAAGTACCATGATCTCGGATGACGATGGCGAACGTAACTAACGCTTACGTGAAACGGTAGGAGAGAACTGATAAAACGAGGAGAGCGTGGAAATCTATTTCGAATGTTCGAAGATATAGTACGTAATGGGAAACGTTGTTATTATTACCCATGCACTAACGCTCCGTCTAGCCACTCTTTTGGGATGGTAAGTTTTGTAAAATTCATCGATAGCAGAATTTAAACGAATGAATGGTTTTGCCTTGCACTTTATTAGCATGGGATGGTAAGCAAAAAGAAAAACCGCTCGATTTTTAAATCATTCGTCTGATTCATTTTTCTAGTTGAGATATACCATCTTGAGAAGGGTCGTACAGTGGAGGAAGGTTCCGTTCAGATTCTGGAACAGGGTCCTCTTCGAGCGTCCCTTTTGATTGAGAAACGTATATCCGACACCAGTCGCTTGCGACAAATCGCTATCCTGACAGCTATCTCTCGACGAATCGATTTCGATACAGAAGTGGATTGGCACGAGAATCGACAATTCTTGGTCAGTCCTACCACCAATGAAATTGCTTGTTAACCGCAGTTTTTTTTTGTAGAAAGTGGAATTTGCATGGGATATCTTGGCTGATACGGTAAAAAAAAAAAAAAAAAAAAAAAAAACCTATCTTTAGTTCAAATTGGGTGGTGTGTTAACTAAATGAAGTAACCTATAGGTAAACTATGAAACGCAATATGGCGTTGTTCAGCGGCCTACGCACTACAATACCTCATGGGATAGCGCCAAATTTGAAGTTGTAGCCCATAAGTTTGCGGATATATCAGAATACGGCTATGGTGTTGCCATACTCAATGATTGCAAATATGGTTATTCGGCGCATAATAATGTGATTAGTCTATCGCTGCTTCGATCACCAAAGGTATATTCTATTTTCTTCTATCATCCACGATGCCTTTTTTTTTTATTTATTTATATGGATACATAGGCACCGGATTCGAACTGTGATTTGGGCAAGTTCCGCTATCGATTGTATCGTATTTCTCGAGCTAATAGTTACCGTTGCAGGTCACCACGTGTTTCGTTATGCTGTCTATCCCCACGAGGGCCACTTTATGCAATCCGACGTGGTGCGTGAGGGATTTAACTTTAACGTCCCGTTGATAACAAAGTAAATCGAGAAGGAAAGAAGCCTATGGACTGACGTGGATTTACGTTAGAGTGATACCAAGAAACAGAATTCAGCATGTGGCTACAATGATACCACAGATTCGTATCGAAGGTGCACCCAACGTAGTCCTTGATACATTAAAGAAAGCAGAGGATTCCAATGACATCATTGTAAGACTCTACGAAGCCTATGGTGGCCACGCCAGAGCACGTCTTCATTGGTAAAACAAAAAAACACAGAAAAGAAAGGATCGTGCTTAAGTAATCACGCTGTGCTTTTTTTTTAGTTCACTTCCTATCCAATCCATCTATCGATGCAATATTCTGGAGGATGAACAGGAGATGATTATTCCGGGTGGTCTGAGCACAAACGGCTTTGATCAACCATTTGACATGAGTCTTACGGTGTTTGATGATGATATCATGGAATTACAGCAACAAGCTTGGCGAAGTCAGCAAGCAAATGGCACGCTACTGACAATCGGGCCATTTGAAGTAGTTACTTTGAAGATACGCTTTTAATAGGAAGTAAAACCGTGTACATAAATAAAAAAACAGATGGTCCAATGGATCGTTTTTAACGCACGGACCATGTACAGACTTAACAGAAAGCCCAAGTTTATCGAAACAAGTAGTAGTCTTTCAGAGGTATGCCTTTTTTTTTCTTTTTTCCTTTTTTTTGGTTCCGGGGTTATGCAAGCTTCGGAAGTGACCGCTGATAGAGGCGGGAAAAAAAAAGGGCATACGTGGTTCACATCTTTCTGGTTACGGCATCATGGCAAATGATATTGATACATTGGTAGAAATGGGATTTTCCCGCGCAAAAGTGTATGCCTATGCTTTATCCAATGGAATGATTAACGGTGCGCGTTCTTTCTTTCTTTCTTTCTAGTCAAAAGGCATGGAAAGCAACCCATGGTGCTGGACTGCAACCTGCCATGGACTGGTAAGCAATAATGTCCATGACCAAACGTACAGAAAGATTGAGAGAGAAACAATATCACAGGATTCTCAGCCATCCAGAAGTGTCGGATGAGCCAGACGCGGACGAACCAGTTCCTCAGACGCTTGGCGGTGCCAGCTCCACAGACGTACCAGCAGCAGCAGTAGCGTCCGGTACAGAGGAAGGTATATATTGAGAAAAAAAAAAAGGAGAAAGAGAGACGCTAATGATTATGCAACCCAGGTGAGATCCAGGAGGGACAACAGACGGCTCAGAGCTTGGTTTGTAACGACTGTCAGAAACTGTTTCGTGATTGTAAGTCAAAAAGAAAAAGAAAAAGAAAAGAGAGACAAGGATTAAAAAAAATTAGCTGCTTCTGCTGCAAGACATGCGATCCGTACGCAACATGAAAACTTTTCTGAGAGTACGCAAACGATTGCACCTTTGACACCTGAAGAGAAGCAAGCCAAACTGGCCGAGTTGAAAGCCAGACTTGCAGAAAAGCGGGCTGCGAAAGCGCAGGCGGAAGCAGAGGAAGCGCGTCAGCAGGAAAAAATGCGTCGACGTACGGGTCAGGAGATTACAGCGGCAAAGGAAGAGCTGGAAGCAAGGGAAATTAAAAAAGCATTTGACGCAAAGAAGAAGGAGAAAGAAGAGGAACGCATTGCACGCGCCAAAATCAAGGCACAGATTGAAGCAGATAAACGAGAACGACAAGCAAAGGTTCCGTCCGTTCGTTCCATTCCATTCCATTCATTTCTCCTGTTGAACTGACAATTATCTCTTAGAAAGAGGCTAAGAAGGCTGCCCTGGCTGGAGAAACAACGGCACCTACAGCGCCAGTGACGGCTGCCGCCCCGGCAGCAGCAGCATCCAGTGCCCCAAAGGAATACAATGAAACGAGACTACAGGTTCGTTCTAGTGTAGTAAATAATAGACGATATTTATTTTGTGTCTAAATCATACAAGATCCGTGTACCAGGTGGCGCGCCTATCACACAGACATTTGCAGCCGACGCTACATTGACCGAGGTGCATGAATTTCTTCAAAGCAAAGGCTGCAACGGCGTCTTTACTCTTTCAACCACTTTTCCACGAAAGACCTTTGGTCAAGATGATCTGTCAAAGTCCTTGAAAGAACTGAGTAAGTTTTCTTGTCATGCGCATCTATCTAACAGAGCTAAATCCCTATCTAACCTAACCTAACCTAACGTAGATCTTGTGCCTTCCGCCGCACTTATGTTGGCCTATGTTTAAACAACAACAACAACAACTACTACTACTACTTTCTTTTGTTTTGTGGAAACCAGCTGTTGTTGATTTTCTTATACTACTAGGTTTGTTTTCAAAAGGAAAGAAAGAAAGAAAGAAAGAACAAAAGCTTGTAGCTTCTGCCTTCCATGATAGAAACCACCAGTCCATCTTGTCGCAGTAGAGAGGTCCACAATATCAAACAACCTCTGTTCCTATTTAAGATCTTTTTTAATCCACTTTCAAGATTTCTCTCTCTCTCTCTCGTTGCAAGAAATATGTTCACAGATACTTTAAATATATATTCAATCTTATCCACACGTGTTATACCAGATATACAATATGATTTGATCATCACCATTTTTTATAAGGTAGAAACTTGCCATTCAAAGTGATTTTGACGCGATCTCCATTTGGATCTTCAACCTACACATCCACCACTGAATATAACCATTTGTAAGGCAAGGGAAAGATCTTTACCTTGTCAACCTCAGCAGTGAAGTCAATAGCAGACATAATCCCATCGCCGAACTATAGAAACATAAATGTATCCAATTTGCCAACCACATGTACTTCCTACCTTTTCATGGATCACTGATTTTAGAGGATATCCGTAAACGTTCAACATTTCATAGAGGCGGTAGATCGTGGGATCACTAGGGGGATACTGTACGAGTCTATAAGCATGACTACTGATAAGTTACCCACGGAAACAAGTAGCAAACTTCGGTTCCATCTTCCCCGCCGCGATCTGGGAAGAAATGGGTACCCAGCTCATCCTTAAGATGACCAGGTGGAATATTCAATACTTCGGATAACTTTGATAGTTCCTCTTCTGTGGGTTTAGCCTACAAAATACGTGACTTAATTGCCCGTAAACTTCCTTTGCTACTCGTATTCCGTACTTGTCCGTAAAAAATAGCTGCCACGTAGACTTCATTATGGCCAATCTTTTTGCCGATTTTCTCGAATCTGAAATAGAGAAGAAGGAGAATGATGAATACGACGGAGGCGTGTGATATTGCAGAAACTTTACGAGAGCCCCCGTTCTTCCTTGGCCTTGAACATGCGCGACTGCAATGCTGTAAGTTTGGGATGGTTCTACATCATCTTGCATTTTAGCATATTCCGTAAAATGGTATGCATCTGCTACCTACACTCATGGTGCAGAAAAAGCAAAAGTGACAAAAGAAGAAAACGTGGGGTTGCCTACTCTGCAAAGCAAGGCTTTTTTTTTTTTTTTTTTTGCATGGTGGGGTGGGCGCCGCTTGAAAATCAGTTTAGGTTTGCAAATGAGATGGGTTGCCCGCCGCCGCAACGCGGTTGTGACCCAGAGGTAACGTCACCTCTAGGAAGCACTCATCTATGTGGTTATGAGTTCATCGGAACGTTGAGGTTAGAGGTTATATATAACGATGGATATCAGAAGAGTGGAGGACCGTCTCGCATACCCAATGGTTGATGTGCCGAAAAGCCAGACGCTTGCGAAGAAGGAACATCTGTACCATGCATCCAATTATTATTATTTTTCTCGATAGCATCAAGATAATCAAACACATCTTCATCTCGGATTTTTCTTTCTCTTTTCAACTTTGCCTTGTAGTTTATTAAATGTTACGATTTATACACTGAACGCGCTGTTGTGTCCATGACTACCAGCGATCTTTACAATAAGTAATTTATGGGCTGCGACGACACAGATTATTATTATTATTACTTGGTTTAAAAGACGCGCCATGGTTACTGAAAGAGGGGGGGCCTGCATGTAGTCCGAGATGGAGAGATGTGCTTCTTTTATGCAGAGGCTCAGTTAATTTGCGGGTCCTTGCATACCATGATCTTCGTATGACAAACATTCCGGAACAACAGGGAGTGCCACGCAGATAAACCGGATGTAATAATAAAAAGTTACATTGACAAACCATTGCTCGCTGGTTGTCAGCTTGCGACGGAACAAAAGCCTCACACGGGATATTAACTGGTTAACTGTTGCTTAGGCGATATGGGTTTCTGATGTCCCCAATGTTGTGTACAAGTTTTCTTATGAAACTGTTGCAAGTCATAAAAGTTGAAGGTTTAAAGTTCGTCTTAGTTTGTTGTCAGCATACGAAAACGTTTCCATACTAACGCATTCGTCCGCTATTGACTAGCTTACACACGATCCAACGGCCAATTTTTTTATTTTTTATTTTTTATTTTTTATTATTTTTGCCAAGAGGTGTCCATGTCAATTTTACTAATGACACGTCCATCAGAAAAAAAAAATAACATCTTTCATGGAGAGCTCTGCCGTTTTCCTTTTTCTAAGCACTGTAGGACAAGCGAAGTTTTCGGCTAGCGGAATTTGATTAACCTTTTAAAGCTATCTCTCTGATCGGGGACATGGCTATTTGCATTGGTGGCACATTTCGGTAAGAAAAAAAGCGAGGAGGTGTAGACAACCTGTACGTCGCACAAACAACACAAGACGTTGGGGTGGAACTCATGTTAACTAAATTACCATGGTTAAATGTTTCTATTTCGTCAACTCTCTTTCTTTTTACCACGCCATCAACATTATATGTCCCATATCTTCCATAGCAGCCAAGTTAGCTTTATTTATTTCCTAGTGGTTTGTATCTTGACATTGAAAGGGTATATTATATATATATACCCTGAATCGTAACAAACAAAGTTTTTGAATTATGCAGATCTGGGCTCCCCATTTTACCCTCAATTTCTTTCCTCGAACCCTGCAGCTAAAAAGATTTCATCGATAGGACAACCAACTCCCCAAACAATGTAGCGTACATCGAGTGATGGGTTTATACTTATTAACGAATTTTTTTTTTTTTTTTTTTACTTCTGCACAGACCTGTCTATGGTGACACAGTTGGTCCCTAGAGAAAAAAAAAATCCGATTTGCAGTTTTGTGACGTTTTACGGGCCTTTTTTTCTTTGTCACGGTTTTGATGGGCTAATACTGTGTTTTTTTGCAGAACCTTTTTACTTTTAAACTGCATTTGCGACAACGTCTGTGGCCAATGCCCTCTAATTATCATACTCAGAATCCAGAGCAGATCTCGCCATCACAGCGTTCTTGTAACGCCGATCCAGCTGCTGTAAAGTGGCTTACCTTCGCGGAAGAGACATCTCATGAAGATATAAAGCGAGGACCTTCTTCCATCCCACGTCCACCAGTCCCATCGCAGAGACAACAACATCATCAACCGTCATCGCGGTTTGCCGATTCCCGGCGAAAATGGAATCCATCGTCGATGGACGGTGTGGTGGGAACATACAATCCACGAAAGTATACCCACCATGATGAAAAGATCAGAAAGAAATTGGAGTCCATGTCCAATCCACCTTATTGTTTCTGTGGTAAACCCGCATCGGAAATGTATACACCTGAATTTGGCACGATTTACGAATGTTACTCGGTGACAAGCCGAGACAAACAACAACAACAACAACAAGCGACGGTAACGGACAGCAGTCAAAACCAACAACAGCAACAACAATGCACACCTAAAACGACCAAAGCACGAACACATATCTGTGCTTTTCATATTCATAAACGTCCATGGGATGATTTTCGACGCACGTTGCAAATTGGAAAGGATATTGATCCACAGCATCCGGAATTGGATATTTGTCCAGCATTCAATTACACGTTCTGTGTCGTCTTCCGAGCCAATAATAATTTCCCCAAGCGGCCACCACCTGTGCCCAGATGCTTTTGTAACCTCCCTGTGGTGATTAGACAGACAAGTCATGGAAGAGAGTCGAGAATATCCTTTACCTGCAGAAATTTTGATGTGGATGGAGCAAAGCCGAAGTGTAGCTGGTTTTTATGGGCAGAAGAAGTGGCATTCATACAGCCGAAACATCCACTCCATGCTGTTGGACGATTGACGGAGAGCAAGAAATGGGATACGCGAAAGGAGCCGGCGGTGGCAGATGATCCTGAAGAAGATGAAGGAAAAAAAGAAAAAACGTCTAGCGTGGATTTAACGTCTCCTGAATCAAGAACAAGAAGAAGTTCGCCTTCTACAAAGCCATCCTTTTCTGAAGACCCAGTGTATAGGAATGACGTGTTATGCCCTGATGCTAGACGACCTGTGGACAAACATTCCATTAAAGTGGATCTACTAGCAGTGCTTTCTGGCGCCAAAATACCAGTTATAGAAGATATCGAAAATCCCTCGGCAAACAGTACAGAAGATGATGAAAATCATCAGCAAGCGATGAATAGGACGCAACAACACCCCAAGGCTTTAACACCCTCTTCTTCTATGTCGGAAGCTGAATCCCAAAAAAGCAGCTCGTCCTTCACAACAACCTGTTCCAGTCTTACGCAACACGCGCCGGCTCATGTACAGGATGAAGCGGATCTTTATGAGTCGAGTGCTTCCAACCCCTATCCATTAGACAAAGAGTTTATTCAAGGATTACGTGACCAGGTGGCGAGACTAGAAACAGAAAAAGAAGTCCATCTGAATCAAATCAAGCAACTGTCAATGGAAGCCAAGATCGATGCGAGCCGAATTCAGGTGCTTGAAGACAAGTCCGAGAAGGATGCATGCACCATCGAACGACTTCAGAAAAAAAACATTGATCTTATGAGAACAGTGGAGAGACTACATCGTTCAGTAGATGAGGAAACAGTAACACGACAACATAACCAAAAACGCACCGTCGATTTGGAACTTTTAGTGGAGGAGTTATTAACGGAAAACGAATCCTTGCGAGAAGAAAGCATAGCACATAAAGAGAAGGAGATGACAAAAGACATGAAATGTCTTGTTTGTTTCCACAATAACATTGATTCAGCCGTTATTCCCTGTTTCCACTGTGGTAAGTATCTAGTAATAGATAATAGATAAATGGGAATAATTAATCAATTTTTTTGGCTTCTTTCTTTTCTTAGCCTATTGCCATGACTGCGCGGAAAGACTTACAGAATGCGCCGTGTGTAGACGGCCGAAAGCTGGTATCCAAAAGATCTACCTCGGTTAATCGGACAAAACACACCACCCCCCCCCATTCCCTCCTCCCTCCCTCTCTCTTTCTCTCTCTCTCTATCTCTCTCTCACATTATACATATATATATACTAAAAACTTCTTGTTCATATATAATTAAAGAAAAAAAGAAACCCTTTTTGTCTATATTACTAACAACTGTGTGTGTGAGAGAGAGAGAGAGATAGCCCAAAACTCAGGGTTTACATGTGACTCATCTACTACTGCTATCTTTTATTTTTTTCCTTTTTTCTATGTGGATCACCGGAAAATGAGAGATCCCTATGCAACACACACGTCATCTGAAACCATGCGCGAGCCTGATATAGTTATATGATTCTCATTAAAAGAGTAGATAAGTCACAGGTTCTGGTTGTTTACGGGTAAAAAGAAAAAAAAAAGAAAGAATTGCTGAAACCCGGGAGTTTTATAGTTTGATGTGAATTTGATGGGAAGAGACCACGTTATTTTGGAGTATGATGGTTTTAATTGACCCGGGATGCTAAGAAAGAAAGGCTATATTTGGATGATTCCATGTGTGGAACCATGATCACACTCTGCCCTCTTTTTTTTTCTTCTTCTTCTTCGCAAAACAAAAGAGATGAAGCAGAAAAAAAGATAGGTTCCATTTCAGAAGTTAAGGCAAAAAAATCCACATCTTTCAACTGCATGTAAACTAATGCATGCATGCATGTATGTGTGCACGTACCTGGGATTAGGCGATATAGAAAACAAGATTCCATGTCAACCTCACTCAATTTTTTTCTGTTTATTATCCAGGAGATGCTTCGGATAAACGGTTGTCCGACGGTTGAACAACCATAAAAGTAAGGTAAGGGTTTTTTTTTAAGCAGCACCCTTAGTTATTTGTAGTGTGTCGTCATCTTTTCTTTCTCTCTAGTGATAACCACAGAACGGAGGGAAAAAGGGGGCGGCTTAAGGCAGTGGCGTGTCGAGAGAAGTGAGGGGGGGAAGTGAAAGGTCATGCATTATGTATCCCTTTTTTTTTTCTTCCTTCTTCCATCTCTATCATGGCTGAGTTTGTTTGTCCTACCGGGCGTCTGTGACTCCCCTTAGACGATAATAGCTGCAGAAGAGAAAAGGTAAGGTAAATGAAAAAAAAAGAGAGAGAACCGAAAAAGGGAAAAGAAAAAGAAAGGGAAAGAGTCCCCATGGTTCCGCCAAGTTTACCCTAAAGTAATTAGATCAAAGAGAGTGCACACGCACAACACATACACACACATACAAAATAGTAGTAGTAGTAGTAGTATGAAAAAAAAAAAAAAAACGAAAAATGATTTGTCCAAATATAGGTATTTTACCGAAATAAGGTAAAAAAAATAGTGAGGCTAAACAAGACCTTGTGTTACCCGGTCCTTTTTCTTTCTGATCGAATACTCTTTTCTTTTACTGCGAGATCCGTTTGAAACAAGGAAACCCTTGTCGATCTGCATTGGGTCAGATTTTAATACTTTGAAACATGAAGCATCATCCAACAAAAAGTTCACACGATTTAGGAAACAAAAAAGGGCCAAAGCGCATGGAACTTGCCTTCTTGTAAGTCAACGAACAAAGAAGCGTGATTCAATCCCGATCAGCCTATTTAATCCGAGGGAAAATAATAAAGTCAGCAGTCTTAGAATCCCACTCTTTTCACTCCTCCTCCTCCCTTTCTTTTTTTCCCTTTTTTCCAAAAGATTATGTCCACTCCTCGCGGTATTGGCTTCTTCGGAAGTGTGTCTCTTTTGGTGTCTTCCATGACGGTAACAAAAGAAGAATCCCTTTTTTTTTCTTCTTCTTTACGTATTTATCAACTAACTAACTAAATTTACCTATCTAAACAGGGACCGGGTTTATCAACCATACCTCCCGTTTTTCAACAGGTAAAAAAAAAGAAAAGAAAAGAAAAGAAGAAGAAGTTGAAGTTGTTGATGTCATTTGTAGTCAGGATGGTTACCGCCTCTTTTTGTATTTATATCAATTGCTTTTCTTTCTGGTTGCTCTGCTCTTTTTGTGTGTGAAGCCATGGCTCGTATACGTGGCAACGAAAAATTTCAGGTATATATACAATTTATATATATAGAAAAGAGAACCTTAAAAAAAAAAGGCAATACTTATGTACTCTTGTAAAGGCAAAAATCGAACTTACAACAATTGCTCAACTTTATCTGGGTAAAAAATATCATTATTTGATTCAACTGTTATTATTCCTTTCCCTACAATCCATTAATATTGCAAGCATTGTGTTATCCTCCCAGGTAAAAAAGAGAGAATTTGATCCAAATTAGCTTACTCAACTTGCAACATTTTTTTGTAAGACATTGGATAACATGTTTGTTGCTCTCTTTCATGGTTCATGCGGTCTCGGCATATCACCCGCCGGATGGATTTGCGTAACAGACCTCAACCAAGGAGGAAATTCGCCTTTTGACAGCGCTGGTTATTTCCTCTTCACTTTTGGTTTCTTACTCACTGCTATCATGGTCATTCCCTTGGGCTTCTTTACGCTGGTCGAAAATATCATTGTCCAAATTGTCTCTTTTGTCCTTCTCGTTGTTATCCTGATTATTTGGGTTGTTTGTTTTGGCTTACATGGTCTCGATCCATCCCTGCTACGTGCTGTCGGTCCGGACTCCACACAAGTCCTCGGTATTGTCGTATTCAATTACAGCTACATCACAACCGTATGTTTTTCTTTTCTTTTCATCCCCACATGATATTTATGGAACTATATAGATTCCATCGTGGGTGAATAGTTTAAAACCAGGTGTCTCCATCCACAAAGCCATGTGGGTCTCTGTTCTCATCTCGACAATTATCTACATTGTTATCGGTAAGAAAGAAAAAGAAAAAAAAATTAGTTGAGGGACGTGACGTACAGCTCACACCTCTGTATTACGTATTTTAGGTGTTTTTGGAGCCATGGCTTATCCAATGACATCCTCCAGCAATGTCCTCGCGATCCTTGCTAGAAATGGTAAACCATTTGTTTATTTTTTATTTTTACTAGGCTATTCATTGTTTCCTTATAGGTTCCACAGTGGCTTTGGTGACAACTTATATCTTTCCTATTGTTGTCCTTGTCACATCCATTCCTGTATTTACTATCGTCATTCGCTCCAATCTACTTCGAGGTCAAATTTGCAGTCGATCATGGGCCATTTTCTGGTCCTGTTTCGCGCCCTGGTTCATTGCATTGTAAGTTCGTTGGTTTTTTTTTCTTTTACATCAGCACATGATAACCTTCTTCTTCTTTTTAGCATTTTCCAATCTAAAAATTGGTTAAATGTGTTCCAGAATTGGTCCAGTCTTTTCTTCCAATCCGTAAGCTATTGAGGAGGAGAAGGAAGGAACAGGAGTTTCGCATGTTGTCTAATGCTTTACTTTTTTGATAGCCCGTTAATTATATTGTACCTTTTGCTTTGTACTTTGTTTCGCGTAGATACGAAGCTTCCGTCGAACAGCCACCTCTCAATCCAGAAAAAGCAGATGCAGATGATGTCATGATGTATATTCCTGAAGAAAATCGATCCATTTCGCTACGAAGAGAACCCTCACGCCAATTGCGATCGAACATCAGTAGTCGCATCGAACAATCGCGCCTCAGCAAAAGAGAAACACTTGACAGTAAACCAGCCAACTCACCGCGCCTCGATATTCCGGCCATTGTTTTCAGCAGTGACATTGCAAAGAGCCCTGCGACAACTCCTGGGGAGAACGAAACAATCGCGGGTCGTTCACCCAAATTATCCTCCGGCACAAGCACCTTTACCGAAAATGTATCCACGAAAGCCTTGGGAATCACAGGCAACGCCGAGCCCGACACAGAACGCGAAGACGGTCGTCGAACAATACCCTCCTCACCTAACTACAAGGATGACAAAACACTGTCCCCTCCCCCACCCTCCCCAAACATGTCCAGGACACCACCATCACCCTTATCCACCAGGTCTTCTGGTATTATCTCAAATGTTCTGGCACCCAGGAGTCCCTCTGTTGCACCTTCCTTTACGTCTGCGGCTTTTGAGGAAATCAAAATGCCGTCGATACTAGAAAAAGATGAAACAGCGGAAAGTTTTCAGGCGTTCACCAAAAAACGATGGCTGAATCCGTTTATCCTTGCTATCATCTCAAGTGTCCTAGTGACCGTAGCCGTCGTATTCATGATCATTTACGACGTCGTCATGCTGGCATTGGGCCGAGACGTTCTCGCTGACTAAAAAACTAGAATCATTTTTTTTCGATACATTACAATACATCACACCCTGTTTCTTTTTTCTTATTATACATCCTGTTCTGTTTCGAGTCCATGTATTGATTAGTGCAAGTAAAAAAATTAAAAAAAAAAATTCACTAAAAAACATATGATTCCCTCCATCTCTTTTCTGCAAATTGATCAGATGACCCGTTGTTCCGCGAAAAAAGGGCATCAGCCCGATGACATTGGGGTGATGCAGTGAAACACTGCTCCGTCTCCTTTTTTCCTTTTTCCCACCATTTTGATCTCGAAAAGCCGTAACACACAGCCAATAGAAATCGCATGTTGTACGACGGGCCGGATCACGACCCATGATTTCAACAGTCTTGAGAGAGAGGGCGTTGCATATGTGGAATCCATATACACCGTGTTTAAAGCGGTGGATCCATTGTATGGCGTCGACAGGTAAGCCCGATTTGGTCGATTATCTCACAGAGTTTTATCCAGGACACGAGAGATCGAAAAAAAAAACGCGCATATCCCAAACAATCAACTGCTACATATGTCACTTTTGTATTTGTTTTTATAAATCCAGATCATCCATGTGGGTGGGAGTTTGCTATCTCAAATAGGAATCCCGACAAAAGAACTCCTGATAATATGATCCGAAGAAGGTGTAAATGACTGGGCCTAATTAACTGCCATTGCATTGGACGTCTCTGTATGATTCCTTCGGAAAAGATTAACAATGCGCGTTGTGGTCTTGCCTCTTTTTTTGGGGGGATGTTGGGATGACCAAAGATTTCTTATTATTGTCTAGGTTTTCAGTGCAGATAACATTGTACATGTAACGTCGAACGTTCAACTTTTCTGATTTCATTGTCGGTGTGATTAAGGTTGAGAAAAATAATAATAATAAAAAAGGGTTTGTCTGTCAACGTTTTCAAATGAAACGATGGCCACCAACCTTTTAAAGCTAGAAGATTTCCTATTCAGGGAGCAAGCATGGTAAGAGAAACGGGGGGAAATTGTAACAAGATTTACCGAGAGGATCAATCAATCTCGGGAGACAACCCGTACCTTGATTGACTTTTGGTCGTTAGTTTATGTTGATAATAACAATCAACATTCAGCGGAGAACAATAAGCTTTTTTTAGAGGAGATACCCATTTTAAGTACTGTAGCGGAGAGAAGTGAAACAGAGGCTCAAAAGATCGATTTTCTACGACGCGCCATGGTTTGTGCATATTCTAAAATGAAACTCCTTTATAGGTCTTGGGACAACAATAATCAAAAGGTCACACCGATTGGTCATTGACATGTTGTCCTTGGTAGCAAGTCTTGGGGAAAACTGGAAACTCACTTGTTCCTTTTCCGCTGAACTTGCAAGTACAGTAGTTGCTGCCTTTTGATGTAAACCAATGAAAATAAACCTTATTAACCACAGTGATCAAGCGCGCATTTAGAGGACTGTCCCAAATTATCCGATGATGTATGCAATCTGTACGCAGGCACGGCCATTCGTCAGGTCCTCCAAGCGAGAGAGAGAGAGAGGAAGGCGCTGTTTTAATCGACTGTAGCGAATAGAAAACGATAAATGGGGTAAACAATCGCTGTTCGAACGACACGTGCGTGCTCAGGATCGTCAGGGTTTCTTTGTTGCGTAGAGATCTACTGGAAAGAAAAGCAAGCTAGCTTTGATGAAGAAGACTGTACTGTAGCAGTGACAGGTGGTTGGTTGACAACACAAGAATAGGCTGTAGTGTACCGGGCCAAAGGAATCCTGTTGTGTGTGTTCAGCATGCGAAGGGGGCGGGGGGTTTTTGTTTGTTTGTTCAGGTACTAGCCACAGTCAATCCTTTATTTTTATTTATTTTTTTCGGACCGGGAAAAGATAAACCAGTTTCCCATCGTCCAGGCTCACACCTGTTTGTCGGAGTTGAAACTTTCCAAATTTTTCCTTCCACTCCGCTAATTGCGTAGCGCGAACCTTTTGTTCTTAACGTCTTACGCTTTCTTTCTTTTGATGGCTATACCTATTGCCTAACCAATTACCCCCTAGTGGCCGATAACACATGTGGGATAGAAGGCAAGTGAGGCGGCGGAGTAAGCGAGAAAAAGAAAAGAGAGACACAAGAGCCGATGTCCTGACTTTTTTGCATTTATCCAACAAAACCTAAAATTAACCAAACCATGAACCGTGACAAATGGGGTTTCTTACAACCCTTTTTTTTTGTCTCTCCCATTCTTTATATAACGGAACCTTCTCTCGTTTCTGTGCACATAAATTAGTGAAAAAGTGAGGACAACGCGCGGAGTTCTTGTTTTCAGGACGTTTTCTTTTTTACGCGTGTGCCCTGTGTGTCTATGTTTTTGCTGCTTGGCAAATCCAGTCATTTACCTAGATAGGGAAATAGCACACGCTTTTCTTTTTACTTTTTTTGTACTTGACAATTTGTTTTTCCGCTGGCAAGAAAAAAATAAAGACCTCATCTTTGTCGATAACGAAACAGAGATTTAACGGGTTTTGACGCGATGTGCCTTTTTTCTTCCTTTTCTTTCTCAATTTACTTTGTTGATTGTGCTCTTTACACGTAACAGTTTTGCACATAGGATCTTTGTTTGACTCTATCCTAGTAGTAGTAGCGATTACCAGGGTAACTCAGACAAAAGAAAGTCGTTCAAGTGTAACGTCTAAAAAAGCACCAAGCCTCAGCCAGCGGTGATACAAGGCGCGCTGTGTTTCAGAGAAACTTCGGTTGCCTCCTCTACCTCCTCTTCCTTTTTTTTTTGGCATTTGGTTTGCCGATCACCAAAGCTGATTGGCTACATAGAGTAACATGGTATCACGAGATGTCTTGATCATTCAAAAGGATCCTCTTCTATCACCCTTTTTCCTTGCACCCGGGGATCGTCGCCTTACCTTTTTGGCCTTTTTTTATTTTTACTTTTTTCCATTTCGACAACCGCCGATCCATACAAATACTTTGTTGCTTCCGCTGCCTTCACGTCCCGTTCTCCCTTTTTTTTTTTCTTCTACTTCTTTCTTTCTTGCGGGTTCCCCCAAACACCTCTTTTCTCTCTATCCCCTAGACTTTCCTTACCTTATCCAATTTTACTATCGTGAGGATGAAATTGTGGGCTATTTCTGGTGCGATTGCAGTAGCATTGTCCGCCGTTGTCAACGCTGCAGATGTCCAGTATTCAGTTATTGCTTTTCCCCAGGCTGGACAGAATGTTGCTGTCTCCGTTGGTGGCCAACAGCACCCTTTGAAGCCTAGTCAACAACATCCCAATCTATTCACTGGTACTGCACCTGCTGCAGATACCTATCGTTATGTCCTCAACAATCAGCCCGAGGCAACACAACGTACATTAGCAAAGGGTGCTACTACGACGGGCAACGAGTTCTTCAATCGCTCTCGTACTGTCTATGACGTGCCTCCATTGCCTCAGGCGTACAATCCTATCTATCCTCGTAAGTTGCAACCAATTTGTCATAGTAAATATTCGAATAGACAGCTTATTCCTTTTTTGTTCTAGCTCTCTTTACCGGTATGAACCGTTCTAATGAAGTGGCTACCATTATTATGCAAGTCAATGCCACTGCCCTTGATGCTTTCAATAAGAACCCTACCGAGAAACTCCCCGACGCCCGTGTCACCAACTTGGCCTACATTAGTAACCAAGAATTCTACAGCTTCGCCGACGCTGGTCTTTCAACAAGTGGCCAATCCACCAAGGATTTCTCTAAGCAGTCATGGGGTATTGAATTTGGAAAATACAGCGCCACGAAGAAGAAAGATCTACTGTTTGGCCGCTCGTCACTGAAATTGCGTGCCGAAGAAACCGATCCGACTTTCGCGTAAGTTTGACACTCCGAGATTGACATTGTTATACTAACCGACAATCCTTTTTTTTTTAGGAGAGAGAAATTGATGCTCGATTTCCTCGGTGCTGCAGGCGGAGCCACACTCTCGGGTCACTGGGTGCGTGTGATTATTAATAATGAACCTTATGGTCTCTTCTTATTGATGGACGATATCTCCACCCACTTTATCGATGATGTTTTGCACGGTGGCGACTGGACCTATCCCAATACTGGTAAGAGAACAAAAAAAAGAAAAAAACGTATTTTTTTTGTCTTTTGTCTTTTGTTCTCATACTAAACGTTTACTGCCTTTTTTTTTTTTTGGTCTTCTCTTCACAGGTGTCACTTACAAGGGTAATGCGCTTAGCCCTCAGGAGGAAGGCAACCTCGCCTACCTCGGTGACGATCCTGCCAAGTACAGCCCAGACTTGTACAAGTTGGCTGACAAGGGTGAAGATAAGACTGTGAACAAGACACACTCGCAAGGTCCTTTGATTGAATTTACCCGCCGATTAAGCACTATCAATCCTGCCCAAATGACGGATGCCCAGCATGCTGGTGACTTTGCTAAATTGATTGACCCTCAGCATTTGATGATCCATATGGCTTTGAACTTCCTGTCTGGTTCTTGGGACGGTCTCTGGATTCAAGCCAGTAACTACTACTTGAACGAAGACTTGAAGTCTAAGCAATGGACTCTGATTACTTACGACTTTGACGAAACCCTTGGCAATGGCGAAGAGGCTAAGCCTTTGATTGATGTTCCTTATACCAACTACAGCCGACCCGATTCCAAGCGCCCATTGATTGACGCCATTATCAAGTCGCCCTACTATAACAAGCAATTCCAGGATACCTTGAAGACCATCATCAAGCGCTTCTTCAAGCCCAGCGTCGTCAACGCACGTCTCCAAGCCTGGACTGAGATGTTGAAGGAAGATATTGCCTGGACCCGCGCCATTCCTGGTCGCTCGCCCGGAACCAAGACCAGCTGGACCGTTCAGGACTTCGTGACCAACATGAACACTACCACCAAAGACACCATTGGTCTTGCTGAATGGATTCAAAAGCGCTCCGCTGCCACGTGTCAGCAACTGCAGTTCGACGATAAGGACGATCTTCCCGCCTTGGGCCCTTACAAAGGTGGCAACCGCCTGGACGGCAATGGTAATGTCGTTCCCGCCAACGGTCAATCCAATGTTCCCCCTAGCCCCGGTAGCAACAACAATACACCTGCCTCGAACAATGCCAATAACAGTGCCCAAGGACAGCAACCTAAGAACGCCGCTTCCGCCTTTGCTCCGTCCATGATCTCCATTGTTGGTGCTATGATCGCCATGATCGCTTTCTTTTAAAGAAACTAAAACCCCCTCATGACTTATATTTGTAAACATAAAGAATTGACTATTATCTTCTTTAAAAAGGAAAAAAAAAATCGAATGACTTCATTTTTTAACTGTGATCAACAATCATGTTCCCCATTTGAATACGGAGTCTGTTGTCATCAACGAAATGCATGCAGCTAAGGAGACTGCACTGCATGACACTAGCCAAATACATTCACATGATGCCCATACCTCCCCGTACATATGTCCTTTTTTTTTTTTACATTCATCATCATTGTCAGTGCACGATGAGATGTGTAACAATAGGCCCGTTCGCCCGAATGACTTTTTTCTTTTGAAAGGGTGCTTAACGCTATCACAAAAAAAAATTATGGAAGGAGTTACATGAACTTGGCCATCAAGAGCACAATTCCATTTTAGTAGTGCAACAGGAGAAAGAGAGAGAGAGAGAGAGAGAGAGAGATACAACTCTCCGTTAGGCTCATTTGACCCACACCTTGTCGGTAAGGCAGGCTAAGTAACCATGCTGTCAATCAGCGGGCGTTGTAATGTCTGACAATGCGGCGTAGGGGTGTGTGCAGACTCCCTTTTTCTTTTTTCTTTTTTTTTTTTCATCTACGTGGTAATGGGAATGGACTACTACACACGACGCAAAGCTAAACAAATAGATGGCAGAAAAAATTTTATATATGTATGGATAAATCCAAGCGTGTACCAGGGATGCTTCTGAGAACAATAAGCCTATACTTCCCGTTTAGATAGTTACGGTTTTGGCTCACGCCACCTTCTGGCACTTTCGAAATGGGCCTTTTCGTATCATGATCTATTGCGCAACATAAGTTATAGATGCAGAATTACACCTCACTTGGTGTAACGGAAGCTTATTTCAGAACAAAATTCAACGCAAAAATTGTTCCAAAGCGGCACAGACACCGACAAAAAAAAAGGATAGCATTGCTTTGAACAAGAAAAAATAACTCGATTTGGGCAAATTACAAGTTTAGGTAGGTTTCACCAACATATGCTTCTAGGGCATCTTTTGTTTCCGTCATTGACGTCAAAACTCTGCTCCGACACTTCCGATCAGCCGAAGCGAGAAGAATTTTTAATGGAAACAGGCCCCAACCCCCAATCGCGGAAAGTGACACCGCCAAGGAATTGCTGTCTTTGTTCATTTTACAATTAGCAATCGGCAAACTAATCTTACATTGTCTGATCATCTTGTATATTATCCATTCTGGTAATTTCAGCTGTACAATAGCTAACTAGCTGGACAAGAGTTAAATTGACGAGTTTTGTAATCGTAGCAGAAACCAACCTGCTTGCTTGAAATTCGACTGTTTCTTCTTTTCGGCTGAAATGACGCCAGTAGTTAGTGACGAATAGACTTTTTGAGCCATTACCCCGTTATATAAATGGTTACGTCCCTCAATTCCTGAAAAGTTTTTTTTTCTTTTTGGCGTCAAGTCATATAGTATTTCCTCGGTATATCGAAATTCCTAGAGCATAGATAGATAGACAGATAGTAACCTATGCTAGGCATGTCTTAAACAAGCGTGCAGTTTTTCTCTCCAATTGCACTTCAAGCTGCTTTGATGACTAGCAATTACCAAAGGCTATGAATTGCGCTTTACGCGTAAACAGAGGTCCAATGTTTTTTTTTAAAAAAAAATCCTATCATGATGAAGTGAGCCCATTTATCGCCATCAAGGACAGCACAGTCATGTGAACCAATAAACCACGCGGCAACTGATTTTTCTTTTTTTTTACGCAAAATAGGCTCAGAGGCGCCAAAAAAAAAAAAGGAAAAAGAAAGAGAGAGAGCGATGGTGTTCAGAAGATACGTTTTTCCGATGACGGAGTGTATAAGCAACGCCATTTTCCCTTTTTCACGGGAACGAAGTAAATGAAAGAAAAAAAGCCTTGATCAGGGCGCGGTAAATGAAGTCCTATTGGACGCAGGTTTTATGAAGGAAAGGAATAGAGTTATGGTAATTTTATAGAGCCTGGTTCCCGCATGTGGATCAGCGTCGTTAAACACAAGTGCGCGCCTTGTACACCATTCATACGTTCGAGGTTCAGTATATCCGGAGGGAAGTACAAGGTTCGGCTAGAAAACTCACTTTCGCAGACACACTAGTCTATACTTGTCATCTGCGTTTGACAGTATAAATAAAGCGCTTTTTTTTTCTTTTCTTTTTCATCTTGTGATTTTACTACTACTCCTTTTTTTTTTCTTGAAGACACCATGCGATTGTGGGTCGTCAGTTCCATGATCACCGGCTTGGCCACATTGGCGTGGGCTGGCGATGTGAAGTATTCAGTCGTGGCGTTTCCGAAACAAGGTGAAAGCGTCGGTGTCTCTGTGGGTGGCACGATCCATGAGCTGAAAGCGTCAGAGTATTCCAATCTCTTTGTTGGCACTGCACCTGGCGGTGATTCGTATCAGTATGTCATTTCCAATGGTCAGTCGAAGCAGTTTGAGCCGGCACAACGAAAATTAGCCGGTGGTGCTACGTCTACCGGTAATGAGTTTTTCGGACGATCACAAACCGTTTATCCTGTTCCTGAGCTCCCGCAAGCCTATCATCCCATGTATCCTCGTAAGTGTATCTTTCTTTTCTTTTTGTGTCTCTCTCTCCGGTTGGTTTTTATCCGGCTACGTTGTAATAACTTTTCGGACTTAACATGGAATTGCGCGTTTTACTAGCGCTTTTTAGCAGCATGAACCTCTCCAACGAAGTGGCAACCATCGTTCTGCAGGCCAATATGAGCAGTTTGAATGAAATTCTGGCCAATCCACTGCAAAGCCATAAATATGCCCAAGTGTCCAGTATGGTTTACGTGAATTCCAAAGAGGTTTATTCCTTCACCAATGCTGGAATCAAGAACAGTGGACAATCTACCAAGGAATTTGCCAAACAGTCGTACAAAATTAAGCTTAACAAGTATGCTGCAAAAGGTGACCAGCAGCAATTGTTGTTTGGCCGTACCACATTTAAGCTGCGGGCGGAGGAATCTGATCCAACCTTTGTGTAAGTATTGTCTATACCATTTTGTTTGGCCTACCCCGCAAAAATTCACCAACCAAAAAAAAAAAAAAAAAAAAAAAAAAAAAATTTAGACGCGAAAAATTGCTGATGGATTGTCTTGCCGCTTCTGGTGCAGCCACGCTTTCGGGCAGCTGGGTCCGCCTTTTTATTAATGGTGAACCTTTTGGCTTGTACTTGATGATTGATACTGCTTCCACCCATTTTATTGACGATGTCTTGCATGCCGGCGATATTGATCCACATACAGGTACAAAACGAAAAAGAAAAAGAAAAAGAAAAAAAAAGGTAATATGGGAAAGCTTTTATCTCATGGATGAAAAACACGCAGGTCCTACCTACAAAGGCAATGCTATCAGTGACAAAGAGGAGGCCGATCTGGTCTATCTTGGTGATGATCCCAAGCTTTATAGCAAAGATGTCTACAAACTCGAAGACAAGGGCACGGAGAAAAGCTTGAACAAGACAACTGAACTTGATCCATTGATTGGATTTATGCGCCAGCTGAAAGACATTGATCCAAGCCAGGCTACAGACGCACAACACCAGGGCAACATCGCGTCTCTTGTTAATCCGAAGCACACGTTAGTGCACTTGGCCATGAACTTCTTCTCCGGATCATGGGATGGTCTCTGGTTCCAAGCAAGCAATTATTACCTTACGCAAAACACGCAATCCAACCATTGGACCGTGATCACTTATGATTTTGATGAGACGTTCGGTATTGACTTTGAAAGCCAGCCATTAGTGAATATCACGTATCAAAACTTTGGCAAACCCAACGCAAAGCGGCCTCTTCCAGATGCATTGCTCAAGTCGCCTTACTGGCGATCTCAATTTGAAGAGGTGCTCAAGACGATGGTCAAACGCTTCTTCAAGCCCAGTGTGATCAACCCGCGTCTTCAAGCCTGGACACAGATGCTGAAGGAAGATATTGCTTGGGACCGATCGCTCACCCCTCGATCGCCTGGAAAGCGAACGAGTTGGACGGTGGAATCGTTTGAAAAGAACATGAATACAGCCGTGAGCTCCGATCTGATGGGTCTAGGAGAGTGGGTCCAAATCCGATCAGCAGCAACATGCCAGCAACTTCAATTCAATGACAAGGATGATTTGCCACCATTGGGTTTCTACAGTGGAGGCAAATACTGGAATAAGGATGTAAACCATCCTGTATCGGGAGAAAACACACCTGAAAGTGCTGCCACATCTGTCCAAGGAAAAACATACCCATGGACAACTATTCTTCTAGCAACTGTTTTTGCTGGATTCCACTTAATGTAGAATTTTTTTTTTTTTGCATGTATAGAGAAATGCTAATATATCGTTGTACAAAACAAGAAACAAATAAAAAAAAATTTGAATGCTGTACCTTTTAGACAACTGTAGTCGATCGGCAGTACACCGTAACACATCCGTAGAAAATTACGTACCATTCTATTCATCTATTGATTTTATTTAACTTAACGGAGAAGCAGTTAACTTTTGATCATTTACCTTCCTTCATATTGCTCTGTGCAAAATAGGATCCAAATGTAGCTATAAATAGCAAGGGAGCATCATGATCCGTAGACCGGTAATATATGTGATGGTATGCAGAGCGAAATGAACTTAGGATGTCGGCAACATCTTCCGTCGGAAAAAGAATTTGAGGGCAGCTCTACAAGACTGACTCACTCATTCACTCAGTATCCGTTGGGTCGGAAAAAAAAATATGCTACGCTGCGATAATCAAGACAAGGTCGATGCACCTCATCCCAGATACACCATGTGACCGACACGCGATGTCTGCTGGCTGAGCCTCTGTTGGTCGCACAATCCCGCTCTATGGTGTGACGGCGATAGCTGGCTCTAAAAGCCCATTTCCGGCGCTCCTATACGAGATCAGGGATCCGTCTGGATGCACGCTCAATCCCAGATGCGACGGGCGTCTGTGTTTATTATTATTATTGTGGAATGCACATCATTATGATATGCTTAAACATACAGACAGCCCGACGGGTTTATGTACAGATCTAGAACAGACAACCTTGTTCCTCAATGTAAAAAAGTTGATGTTATGCTTATCGTCGGTGAACAAAAATTTTAAGGATGTCGTGATCACGCCATTGGTAAGCATCAAGATATGCATCCTAGTCAGAGGTTATTCTACGCAGTGGAGCTCGTGAAGGAAGGAGCGCCTGCCTTCCATTAAATTATGGAAACGTATTGGTTGTTGCCCGATCCTGCGGAAAGAAAAGTAGCTGATTTGAAGGCCACTTTTATTTCCTGCCGTTCAACCTACTGGTGTGTCGTTGGACCGCGCAAGCGGCGACCAAGGGAAAAAAGGAATAGGTCTTAAATGGAAGTGTTGCGCAGTACATGATCCCAGTTTAACTTGGATAATCGCACTCTGTCTTCCACACTTGTAAGGTATGGGCCAAAGGACTGACTGTTACAGCATTCATCCCAATTTTTCCGGCGAGGACCATGAAAAAGAAGAAGAACGACGATAACGAAGAAGGAAAATGAAGCACATGGGCAAGAAAAAAGTTAGATTCATACTTTTTTATTTTACTCTTGCCCAAGTATTCCTAAAATAAAGAAAGAGGGGTGAACTCTTCTGAAAGCAACAAATCAATTGGGTCACTATAAACAACTGGGATCCATAAGCAAGGTAATAAAGAGACAAAGGGCGGGGGGGTATTAAGATAATAATAATAAACTAAACTCTCTATAGCAAGACAACAAAAGTTGGTATAGCTACACATACGTATAGAAGAACGAATTTGTACTGTAGTACGTACGTACTATACTCCTTCATTTTCCGAGTAACTTATCCTAAGTGCCCACGTCTGTTCAACCTGACTATCAACCCATCTCAACCAATCATCATTGATGTACCAAAGTCCATGTTCCTGTAGCGTCTCTTTTTTCTTGTCTCCAACCTAAATTATTATCATCATCCTCAGCATTGACTTAAACGTTCAGGGTCAAATGTTTTACCTGGTGGTTTGCATGAACCACATAAGGCTCTATTCCTCGCGCTTCCGGCAGCCGACGATCAAAATAGACTGATCCAGATGGGAAATGCAGCACGTCCAGCAACATGACCTGGGTGGTCCTCATATCCATACTGATATGATCTAAAGCCTCGTTCAATGCCTCCTGTTGGGTTTTATCGCGATATTGATGCTGGATATATAACATGTCGGCTACGAGACGTTTGGTGATATCTGTTGGTCGGATAATAAAGAACGCTGCGCTGGCGCCATGTTTATCTAGGCTATCTTGCTGAAAGATGGCGTGTGTTGCATGTCGGATATTTAGACGCGTACGGAGATACTCACGTGTGCGTGGTCTGAGCCATACTTGATCGGCGTCAGCGAAGAGCACGGTGATATGATGGTGTAACAGTCGCTGAATGATGATCGACTTCGCTTTATAAATAGCATGCGCATTGTCCTTTGTATCGTCGTCAATTGCAATTGACTGGTCAAGCCAGTGGTGTGGGATAGAAATTGCCTTTGCTTCATGACCAGCATGCATGAGGTGCGTGCAAAGTTTGTCATCCAAACAAAAGACAACAAACTTGGGTTCATTTGTGCGTCGAAGCGATTCCATCCAATTGTGCACATAAGCACGCATACTATATGTGGCAGCTGTAGCAATCAAGGTTGGTCCTTCACTGTAGAGATTGGCGTTAATTTTGTCCAGCATGTCTTCAGGAGGACTGGCGAATTTTTCTTGCACTAACAGCGGCCATGGTTCGGCGTGTATCTGAGGCTTTGCTAGTGGGATTGATACAACGGTTGAGGCTGCTGAACCGTTGGCGTGATAGGAATAACAATGACATGACGTTTCTTCTTGCGGAACAGTTATATTGGTTGTGCGAACATCGCTCGACAAATAGGCTGTAGAGGCATGCCGCCGGGATGGCGAAGAATCCACTTGGTGATGAATATAAACAAGAGTCACTGCAATGATGAGCGCAACAACAATGACTAGAATGTTGTGAAAAGGACGGGCGGTCGACATTTAATACAGGAAAAGGGCAAATGGCATAAGAAGGTAAATGAAACGAAGAATAAACCGGGTATTGGTTTACTAACAAATCAACGAAATAGGACATTCTTTTTTTTTTTTGCAATAACCTGAAAAGGGAATGCCAACGGAGGATCTGGACCCGGATTCCCGGGTTACACGCAGTATCATGATCATAAGAGGGCCCCTGCTAGGACTAACATGGGCAAAAAAAAAAAAAAATAGAGATGCTTTTTCTTTTATCGATTTGTGTGAATCACGGTATACTTAATCCATGTACATACATCAATGATTCTCCATAATATTAACAAAAAAAAAAACGGATGCCGTTTACATGCCAAGGCCACCTCTAAAGACTTCACAACGTAGACCTCGGTTCCAAAGATCAATACCCTGCAAACCCCATTGTGTTTTTTCATTCATATGGGTTTCCTCTTTTGCCTTCATCTTCTCAATGTTAATGCCACGGTTGGGCTGGTTGTTGCCAGGATGAGCCACTGTTGGATGCTGTTGGTGACAAGAAAACGATGATTTGGTGTATGTAACGGGAATATCAAATGTCCATGCTGCCGTCAACAAGAGTTCCATATCCATCCACGTCGTTGCGCCCGCTTCTCTGTAACCATTTAGCTTTTTCCAAGTATCTCGATGTGCAAGTGTGAAATCGCTGGCTTCGTGCGTAATACGTCTAAAGTTATCTTCATCCAGTGTTACGGGAGATGGCATTTGGAATGAGCCCATTTCAAAGTCATTGAGAGCACAAGCAGACTCTAGTGTCTCATCTGTTGGGAAAGAGTTGAGCTTTACGATCGTCGAGGGCAATTTTTCGTAACTTGCACAGGAAATGGTAAGCTCAATAAAAGCAGAAACATCCCCATTTTGTTCTCTGTCAAGAAGAAAAACTTACTTAATATGGCTATCTTGGAACTGCGTATAAAACATCTTTTTTCGCCATGATCTTGACACAATAGCATTTTGCATATTGCGCGACCAGATGTCATCTGAAGACTTGTAAGTTCGAAAATTGTAGACAGCAACAATTCATTACCTTGATTGGTACATACAACAAATTCTCCTCGAGCAAATCGGATACCCAGATTCTTGCCCTCATATTCGTACAGAGGAAGTGGGCTACCCTCATGCAACGAACGATGAATTTGTGACGGAACAGAAAGAATGCGATAGGTTAAATAGTCGGAGCGTCGGTATCTAGGGGATTGTTTATGAGCACAATAGGTTGGGGCTCCTCCGTTTCAACAACTTACCGGTAAGCATCCCGCACACCACGCCGGCCCGCAGGTGGATTCCATTCAACAATAAGCAGCTCCATCAATGTTTTTGTTTTTTCTGCCAATAAGTACGTGCTATCAATTGCGTTTTGTAGCCTATGATATTGGTTCTTGGCATAGTCATCACTTCGAGTAACGATGATGACGGTTAGGTAGTATTCAGGCAACACGCCAGGATCCAAACAAGCTTCCCAGATCTGCTTCTGATCCAATTTTGCTACGTTTGGTTTCTCGCAGTTGGCACAATCGTAGATGCCTGATGAAAGCAGATGGGAGGTATTCCGTGCAAACAAAAATGCATCGGGGGTGGTGGAAAGAAAATTAGGTGCGTTTGACGAGTAGGTGAAGCAGACGGTCAGACCGACAGTGAGGAGCAACAGTAACGATAGAGACCGTTTGGAGAAAGTTGAAATGTATTCTGAGATGGCCTTTACTCTCTCTGTGATGCCACTAGCAAGGGTGAATCGAGCTGCCATCGAGGTGACGTGAGGAGAAGGAAAGGAAAAAAAAGAAAGAAAGACGCAGGTTCCTCAAAACGGTCTTACAGTCACCCAAGCTGTTGCTTAATTGCTTGGTCGGAACAATTTTTTAATCCTTTTTCAACTCCTTTTTGTTACATGTCCCTACGCTGCCAAGTACAGAATGATAATGACAATAAAACAGTATCCGATCCTCGACCGATCGATCCTGCTGCTGTAGCATGGCATGATTTTGCCGCTATAGAAATGCAGAAGGACTCAAACAAAAAGGCTGCTATTGTAGCCAAGCAGCAGACTACACCTCCTAAAACACCAACGAGTAGTGCTGCTACTGCTGCTCCGTTGGCAACATCGCCACTGCATTCACATTCCCTAATCATTCCTCGAAAAAAGCTCGATATTAGCCGAGACATGAGGTCGCCGTACGACGGAAAACTCCAGCTTATGCCCGACCCTCCGCGCTGCTTCTGTGGAAAGTCAGCAACCCGCCGAGAAACTGCCGAATTTGGTACTGTGTATGATTGTCATTACATGAGAGTTGGAAAATCAAAGGAACAGGATCTATCAGAAGAAAAGGAGGATGATCTTCATCCACATATTTGTGGGTTCCATATTCATCAACGAGCATGGGATCAGTATCGTCAAGCATTACATGATGGAGCTGAACTTGATCCATGTCATTCAGAGCTTAATATCTGTCCTGCATTCAATTTCACATTCTGTGTCGTTTTCAGCGAAAACAATCCATTTTGCAGATCTTCCCCACCCATTCCACGGTGTTTTTGCAATCTCCCAGTAAGCTTGCGAGACATTGACCGTAATGGAACGAAAAAGATTGCCTTTACGTGTGTCAATTTCGATACGGAAGGTGCAAGACCAAGATGTAGTTGGTTCCTATGGGCGGAAGAAGTACCGTTTAAGAAGCCAAAACATCCCCTTCATTCATCCAAAAATTACCAGCGCCGACTGGCACAGTTACGACATGGTGCAGAGAACGGATCTCAGAAACAGATCGAAAATACTCGAAACACTGATACCCGAAAACAGGTGGATCATCATCGACAGAATCTTCTGAACACCCTCACAAGCGACAATGGAGCGCGCTTAACAATGAAATCGGACACACCCCCATCAAGCCATCATGCCATCGGTTCGTCGGAGCATCATGGATCTTTATCGAAGCCATCCTCCTCAAGGCAAGAGAGGGATGAACAGAGGAGAGAGACGGTCCGCAAAGATACCCATCCATTTAACAGACACTCTACGAACTTCAAAGCACAGGGTGATGAATCACGCCCTTCCAGTGCGGGTCCCTATGTAAATATTCCAACACGAGCCCACCTGCAACTTGTACCCAGCAAAGTTTATATTCAAACAGTGATGCGAGCGTCACATTCACCAAAAAAAGATGTACATACAGAGGAGGAGTATCACGATCATCCCGCAGCACGTGAAGATGTACAGCGACTACACGATCAAATAAAAGAATTACAACGTCAGATAACTGCACTGTCGGATGATAATAGCCGATTCAGGCGACAATGTAATAAACAGTACATGGAGCAGGAAACTCTCAAGTCCGAATATCAACTTTTGATTCGCGAAAAAGAGAAAATTTTCTACATGTGTAGACAAAAAGAACGATCTTTGAAGGTGTTGTCGCACGAAAAGGCAGAAATGGAATCAACAATTAACGCTATTCGAAGCACGTTGGACGAAGAGGTCGAGCTACGACAGACAAGCCAACGAAAGGTGGCAGAGCTGGAAGTCCTTGTGCAAGATTTGATACAAGAGACCGAATATCTTTCTGAAGAAATCGAACGCAACAGAGAAAAACTTGAAGCCAGAGATATGAAGTGCCGTGTCTGTTTCAATCACACCATTGAGTTTGCAATCGTTCCATGTTTTCACTGTGGTAGGTTTGCTTATCTACGTTAATTGACCCAGAACTAATTGGATTCTTTGTAGCGTACTGCCATGCATGTGCCGCAAAACTTTCAGAATGTGCCGTGTGCAGGACTCCCAAGTTGGCTATCCAAAAAGTCTATATCGGCTGAAGATTTCAGCCATCTTTAAATCCGTAGCTGCACCTTTCCCCTCTCCTTATGTTACCTTTTCAACCTGTCCCATCTTCCTTGTCCTAACAGCCATATTATATTCTTTCGCTAGCCGACTATTTGCCTTTGTTAATCCTTTATATTCCGTCTCTTTATGAGCAAAGTATAGGCCCCGTTTCTATTGATCTGACAATTGAAGCGTTCGTGTAACACCGAGTTGGTTCCATCAACAAGGAAAGAGGGTAAAAGGGCATGAAAAGGGCTCTTGCTATCTCAAAGGAAACAGCGCTAAGGCAAGTTAAGCACGAGTCCCTGAACAATTTTTGTCTATCTTGGATTCCCATTCAGCTATCCAAACAATGGATAACTGAGATCGCGTTAGAATTTTTAATTTAAACTGGACACTTCGGAGATAGTTCGCAGGTAAAAAGGCAATCTTAAACAAAAATGGACAGATCGACAGCATCAATCCTTTCTTAACGCTTGTCATAAAAAAAACCAGCCGTGCCTCCTAGAATGCAGAAAATAGACAGACCAGTGTATTGGGTACGAGAGAGAATGCAGCTAAGGATGATTAAGGAATGCAGATTTAAGTCAAAAAGTGAGGGTTATGCCAACACAGCTATGATGACAATGGCGGCTGTACATCGAGGAAGAAAAAAAAAACAGATTGGAGGTCGCACGAACTTCCTGACAGACAATGAAAACTAAACAGGTTTATTAAACAATGAGATAGCAATTTCATGGATCTCGCTCCGCAAGCGGCAAATTAGAGGGGAATAAAGCATTGTAGTCAATTCTGCGGAAAGGCTGTCCCAGCCGCATACATGCTTGTCACTGCTACTGTCTGTCATATGCGTACTTCTGCGAACTTTTGTAGCAAATACGATTCTGATATACTAATCGGAATTAAAGAAGTCTATCTGGTGACAGGTAGTGCCACCAGGAAGGTGAAGTGTTACAGCACCGTGATTAGATGTTGTCGCACATGGAACACAAGTTATTACAAATTGTCGCACAAAACGTCATCATGTAAGAACGGCATGAAAAATAAGGGAAAGGTGCCACACGGGACAGATGGCGATCTGGCAAGATACGCGGAGCCCATGCGGAATGGGTACACAAGCGTTGAGCAAGATTCGTTGGACATTATTAGCACTTTAGAGAGATTGCAACAAGCATTCTTTTGATAGATGCGATAAAGGAATCTTACTTGCTTCGACGCAAGAGACGCAGTATAGCATCCTTATAATAATACCAGCTACTCGTGTGACATGGATGAGAGCATTTTGCATGGACCAATTTGCGTGCCATGTTGCATTGATAGATTAATCCTTCAATATCATTATGCATAACGTAGATTTGTATATTTTGTATGCTTCGGGGTCCTCAAGCCATAGAACGCTCTACTCCAGAAAGAACGTGGTTGTTCTGTCAAACGTGATTGTACTTGCTTTAAGATATATTGCACAAGAATCCCATGATTTTGGTTGATGTGTTTCATTCATTTGTTGATAAGGTACTATGCTTTTGGCCATCGAAAGGATATCTCTAACCAACGAACGGCACAGACTGTTTGCTATCAATACTGACAAAAGCATTTATAAATGCCACTAGCGGCGGCTCGCTATTTCTTTCTTTCTAGCAACGTCATGCCGACGTATTTATCCAAGTCTACAAAGATTTGATGTCAAGCGCATAAGAAGTTAGTTGAAAACAAAATACTCTATATGGTTGGTCGTGTATGGCTGACGGTCTCCTGGGCATCTCAGCTGGCCTGTCATAACCGAAAAACATACTTCATCCTCGGACGCATATTTTTCGCGTTCAATCACAGGAATGCAAAGAAGATGGTGATTTTAGCGATAATGAATAGAATGAAGAAAGCCAACGCGTTACGCAAGTTCAGTGCAATCCGAATGTCCCCAGAGTGGTGGCGCCGCCGCCCAAAAAGAAAAAAAAACTTAGTTATTGCGTCATATGTGACTTGAGAGGTGATATGTCCCGTCAGCCAAATCCCAAAAAAAAAAATCTTATCACACACTTCCATTTTTCGTTCCCCTTTTGAGCACAGCTGGGGAATCCCGAGTCCACTGGTCTCTACAAAACATGGTGAGCTTCCTTTTCTATTTCCTTCCCTTTTTTCCTTTTCTTGACGACATTAGCAATCTTGTACTTATCCATTTTTTCAGTACCATCATCTTTATAACTATGGGCAACACCCACAACAGGCAGAACCTTTGCAAGAAGATAAACAACAACAGCAACAATGTTATGCGCAGTCGCAGTACAGTCAACCTTATCAACCTCAAATGTCACATATGCAAACTGCTACCACCGTTCCGAACGCTTTACCTACCTTCACTTTCTTACCGCACCACAATTCCACCATGTCACCACTCCAGCTACCGGTATGCGGCGTGACTTTGGATGTATTGTTCAGTTAAACTTCTCCATTTTTTTTGACAGATCCAACCTCTCTTGAAGCAGGACGATAAGTATGCGACCATTCAGCAGCAATATAATGGACTCAATTCGCTACGATTGCAATTACCTGCCCGGTCCGAAGCTCCGGCCACGTTAGGTCACCAATTTAATTACCAATCGGTAAAGATAAGACGAATTCCTCGTAAAAAAAAATGTTTAAAAACTCATTCATATGCCTTTGTAGATGGAATCGCCCCACGATATGGTTGCGAGTCTCACCCAGTCTCATACTATGCAATCTGTCTATAACCCAGTCGATATCAGCAGCATCGTTCACAGTCCTGCAATGACCGTTCCAGACCTGCCCGCTACGCTTCCCCCCTTGAATTCCACCATCTTGAACGCATCAAACCCGATGACGATGAATTTACAATCACCACAACCGCTGGAAGAGTCACCGAATAAAAAGCACAAAGCTGCCCCGAAAAGCCGCGAACGCGCACCGTGGACACCGGAAGAGGATAACCTGCTGCGATTGGCTGTGCAATTGTACGGTGATAAAACAGAAAAATGGGCAAAAATTGCAGCATGTGTTCCTGGTAGGACAAACAAGAACTGTAGGAAGCGGTGGTTCCATTCACTGGATCCATCCTTGCGGAAGGGGGCGTGGACAGATGAGGAAGATCAGTTATTGAGAGAAGGGGTCATGAAGTATCCTAATCAGTGGAGTAAGATTGCGGACATGTTGGAAGGAAGGACAGATGATCAGTGTGCGAAACGGTGGAGAGAAAGTCTGGATCCCAATATCGATCGATCCGATTGGACAGCAGAAGAAGACCGGAGGCTCATGGAAAAATATGAAGAATATGGATCACAATGGCAAAAGATTGCCCAATTTTTTGATGGTCGGCCAGGACTGCATTGTCGTAATCGATGGCGTAAACTTCAAAGGGTATTGCAAATGAAAAAGGACAAGGAAGGAGCGGCAGCAGCAGCAGCAGTAGCAGCGTCCTCTGCCGCCGCGGCAACGTCGTTTGTCAACGGATTGGCAGATGAGCAGCTGAATCGTTTTACGAACCATCAAGCACATCGGACGTCGGAATCATCTCCACTTACTTCGTCGAGTGGGAGCACGACCTCCTCGTCCCCGGCAAATAGTAATCACCATCTGACAGCAATTCTAACTCAACCGGATCCCTCCGTCCTTGCTCAGTTTGAAGGTTCTTCCGGGACAACGGCAGCGGCGGCGGTGGCCGCGGCGGCAGCGGCAGCAGCGGGGACAGTGTCGATGAACGAGCCTTCACATGAGCTGGATCAAGAATTCCCTGAACCCCATAGTGACCTCAATCCCTACGGTTGTGATGTAGCAGGCTGCTATGCGAGCTTTCCGGCATCCACCGGCCTCTTCTATCATATGAAGAACGTTCACCCAAATCTGGATTGTGTGGAGAAGCCTTACCGGTGCGCTATGCCGAATTGTATGAAACGATACAAAAATATCAATGGACTCCAGTACCATCTACGGGAGGCAAAAGGATCTTCAGGGCATGCATCTACTTCTACAGGTGATGATGCGTCGGAAGATAGACCATACAAGTGCCAGATCGCTAACTGCAGAAAAGCATATCGAACAACCAATGGACTACGGTATCATCAGACGCATGGACATAATTTCCCCTCAGCACCCGTGAATGACGCACAATCGGAACTTCATGGACGTGATAAATGGTTACTTGAACAAATGTGATTACCCTTCCCTGTTATCTCTTTAGCTTTTTTTTTCCCTCTTTTACTTTGTTACTATACGCTTGTCAAATTTTTTTTACTACATTATTCTCTTCTCACTTTGTAATCCTTTTCTCTCACGACGTACACATTTATTTTTTCAGAGCAGGGATATTTGATATTGCATGGTTTCTTTTCTTTTTTGGTTTTGTTGTTTTTGTTTAGTAGTTTTGTGGTATTATTTTAGGTCATTATTTTTTTTTCCCTCTCATACATTTTTTCTTATTTGCACATACACAACCTTTAAAGTTGGTATAAACTATTTTATTTTGATGAGCGCGCCGATTCTAACGAGAATTTAAGTTCTGTAGTACGTTAGCAAACACTCGTGGCCGTATGTAGTGCTCCGACTGTGCGATGATAGAATATCTAGGAACTCGTTGCATTTCTTAAATCCTGGGGATCTCGATCTCTAATTTCACAAAGATATCATGGATGCATCTATAAAAAGCTGTATTGCGCAGTGTAAAGATCATTTGACGTCAAAACGATATCATTCTGATCTGAGACAAACTTAGAAAACCATTGTCTATGATCTATTATCTACAAAATGCTACTGATGTCGTCGCCAGAATCCGATCTACGGGATTCGGAATTCATTTTTGCCATGCCTGAAACAGACGAACAAATCGAATCGCAGAAGAACTCGGAAGAAGTTCAAGAATGACGATGTTTGAGATTAGTTAATGGAAAACATCGATCATTGGTGAAGTAGTCTTCTGCGGTATTAGATGTAAATCTATTTTACCGTAATCCGTTCAGGCACATAGAAAATATAAATAGAGAAGTTAATGGCAAAAGAATAAAGGATATCTTTCGATCCCTATTTTATTTTATCTTCTCGTTTCTCTGATCCCCTGTGGGTTTAACCGATCGGCTACGTTTACAGTGATTCGGAAGAAAACCCAGATCAACGGAAACGACAAAGGGGAAGACCGACGACGACAACCGAAACGACACTGATCTAACCAGCCAAAAAGAAAAAACTTGTGTAACATCGCTTGAATGATGATGTCGTACTTCTTTTTGGCTGATCAGATCAAAGGCCACCGAAGATAAAAGGAGACAGAGAATAATATAAACGGATAAGATAATGTTTATTGTTGTCTTTTTCTATGATATTTATACTATGTTTTATTTTGTAATGTTGACCGGTGGTGAGTCATGGCGTGTGCACTTGCGTAACGTTAATCATCCATGACTCACTCTGAAGACACTCGTGTCACCGGCGAGTTGCGTTGTGCAAAAGATCACCGCAAAGAGCACAGCTGCTCTGTGATTGGCTGACGTCTTTTGGATGTCGTGCGCGCCAAGTTGTAGTCGCACAAGAACTTCTGTGTAATCGGGCAAGGATCCCAAAACAGCAAGCCATTGTCCTCTCGGCCTCTGCTCCAAAAAGAACATGTCTTCAAGGAACCTCTGCTCAGCAAATGACGAAGTGATGTATTCACTTCCATTCCATTTTTATATCTTCAACCGTTTTATAGATTACACATAGTTTAGAGAAAAAATATAAATACCAACTTTCATGGCGACAATAAAGCATCATCGTTTTTTACTCCCATTCTTATTCTTTATTGTTCCCCTTGATCCCCAGTGGGTTTGACCGTTTCCCGGAAGACAACTCAGATCAAT